>JAODUK010022015.1:0-21420 GCA_027564635.1 Typhlichthys eigenmanni
CGTCCTGGTCGTGGAACAACGGACCAGCTCTTTACTCTCGCAAGGATCCTGGAGGGGGCCTGGGAATATGACCTTCCCGGTCTACATGTGCTTTGTGGATCTAGAGAGAAGTTTCTGTGTTGTGTGTTTATATTCTCTGTGTGTGTATGTGTGTGTGTATATGCGTGTATATATATATTTGTCTAATATCAAATTTTTTCATTTAAACATATAATATTTTGTGCAGGACAATCAAACATCTTTACTTTGGTAACTAATAAAACAACCCTCTTGCAGTCACATTTGAATATAAACTGTTGATGTCTTAGATTGGTGAAGTTGGATTACTTTGCAGCCACAATGCCTTGCTTATTTAGCATTTTGGGACCATATTAGGTGAAATGTGTTACAGTGCCAATGCTTGTTTATATTTTGGTACGTGTTTATCTGCGTCAAAGTATTATCTAATCTGATATGGCACAATGGTGTTTTAGAATATGAATTGAAATTACATTGATGCATGTTAAATGTATTGTAAAAACATGCAAGGTTAGCGTCGTGTGTGTGTTAAAATGTGCTATTGCTACGTGTCTTATTGGCATTGCAGTGTTTCAAGTAGGCTAAATGTTTATGCAGTGCGTGCGTACAATGTTTATATGTGTGTCTCAGGGGTTCGAGGCTGGACACGGTGGAGGTGTTGTGTTTCAGGGACAGAACACTGCAGGGAAGCCGCTCTGTTCAGCATAGCATCATCTTCCAGGTCAAGCTCCCTGAACTCCCCCATAACTCAGGTAATCTCCCCTCTTTTGTGTGTGTGTCAGAGATTATATGTGACTATACTGTGCGTGTGTATGGATTGTGTGTGCAGATTTGTGTCCTGTATCTGTGTATACTGTGTACTGTAATTACTGTGAGTCTGATGGATAACTGGAGTATTTTGTGTTCTGTCTGATTCCATTGAGCATATTTGCCTCCTGCGGAGTCACGTTGCGCATGCAAAGCTTCTTTTAGTCCTTTATCTTGTATAATAAAGGATGAAACCAATTTAGATGCTAATAGCCAAATGGAGTAGAAGAGAATAAAAAAGCAAAAGATCCCCACAGGAACAGGAGGGGTTTTGTTGAGTGAAGATGAGGTGTCTGCCTTGTGGCATTCTTAAAATAGTAGTGTGTCAAATATGGCATTTTTATGTGACAGCATATGCATTTTTTTTTGGTATAAATTCATGAATAACACCTAAGCAGAATTAGTGTTTTGCCCCCACTCTCATGAAATCCCTTGGTTGAGCAAGGAACTATTGTTCAATTAATGTCACATAGCGATTGTGTTTCAGTGGATCAGAGACACACGTAGTGAGACGGGGACCATGTTTTCCTCTGCTCTGACCATGATTGCTAGTGGTTTCAGGTAAAGGACAGATACTGTAGGTAGCAAGTGTAGCATTGAACATTTTGCTGTTTCGTTATTATTCATATATTTGTTCTGAGGTCATAGCCATTGCACTTCAGTCAACTTTCTCTAGCTGAACTAGGTCAATCTCACAGCTCTGTCACACTTAAGGGAGATGAAACAGCCTTTATATGGAGAAGCTAAGCCATATTTCCCCGAGTGCTGATCTGACGTATAGGCATCACACACCTAGCACGGTGAAACTGAAATAGAGTTCAGTGATATCAATAAAATCCAGTGTGTCCTTTTATGTGCTTTGTGTGCTTTTTTTTGCGGTTTAATTTATTGTTGAAAGCAATTGTGGCGAAAGGTGATACTGAGATATTTCAGCAGGGAATAACATTATATGAATTCATTTATTTTTCTTGCTCTAGGTAAAGTCACAATATGACCCAATGAGGCGAGTCATTGCCAAATTTTTTTTGCTTTAAAATAGGAATGGTGTGTGCCTAGTACAATTTGATGTGTATTTTACTATATCCAGTGTGTCCCAAGAGTGTGGGTTGGGAGAAGAACCCGAAGGGGGCTCTGGGGCCCAGAATGGTCAATCTGAGTGAATGCATGGATCCTAAAAGGTATGAGTCCATAACTGTGTAAATATCACTGGCCGATATATGATAGTCACTCTAGAACCGCCATATCTTTTTTCTTTCTATCCGTTCACCCATACACAGCACCGAGGCACATCTTTATCCTTTTGTCCTCACTAATGGCCCCCTAAGGGCTCCCTCTCTAAAGAACTGCGGTATACTTCTGTTGAAAGCAAGTTTAGTCTGTTCTTATACAGTAGGTAAGCCAGCAGATGGCCACCTGCGAGCATATTTTTGTAGTGCGGTACAGCACAGCCCCTCCAAAATGGACACAAAGCATTTTTGTAGTGCGATCCAGCACAGCCACTCCAAAACGGACACAAAGCGTATTTGTAGTGCGGTTACAGCACAGCCACTCCAAAATGGACAAAAAGCGAATTTGTAGTGCGATCCAGCACAGCCACTCCAAAATGGACACAAAGTGTATTTGTAGTTCGGTACAGCACAGCCACTCCAAAAGGGACAATCTCACTTGTGTTGATGTGCTCCCCCTATGTAACGGTAGGGTCCTTTTGTTTAAGTTGAGTGTTCCGTGTGTAGACTAGGGTTGGGTATCGTTTGGGTTTTTTACGATTCCGGTGCCAAATCGATACTTGTAAAACGTTCCTAAACGGTGCCTGAACCAGTACTTAGTCATTTGTTCTTTGCTGTTCATTATTATTCAAATTTATATGATTCACAGTAATTTGTTTACAAAGCCGCCAGCGCTCGTCACTCATCATAGCAATTTGTTGAGGTCTCTTTGCCACCAGCGTTGGCATTTGTCATGTTTACACTTTTAAAAGGCAACGTCCATTTAACAGGATTTATTGATAACAATAAGCCACTTAACTTTGCCTTTTGACGTGATCTTTGCCTTCGGATGAATAGTAGTTGGCCTATGCAAACAGATTTGTTCTGCATGTTATTTTAAAATATATTTACGTTCAATGTGTGAATGTCGTGTTACTTGACATCTTCTGGTACTAAATAGAATGGACTCTGCAGACGTGTGTCATCTGTAGGTAGTTTACCATGACAATCAATCAATCAATCAATCAACTTTTATTATCAGACTCAAGGTCCATTAGAAAACAAACACAGACAGCAATACATCCCAGACATCAAAAATAAAAATAAATTGATAAAAAAGGGGACATTCCCACTTATTATAACATGCAGTTATACCAGTGTTTCCACATAGTTGCCTGGTAACGTACAGTACTAAAACATGGGTTTGACAGAAGCATGATAATAGTTTTTTGAATTGTCTAGCTTCCCGATAAATTTGTACATGAGTTTTCTCAGACAGCTTAAGTAGCTACAGTCTCTAGATTAAAAGAATAAAGATACGAGTGAATGTCTTTTGCGGCGCAAACATGCTGGCGCACCGGCATACAGGTAAACATGATCGGTAAGGTAACCCGCTATAATTACAGACAGACAGACAGGGCGGTTGATCGGTGCATCTGTTTAGAACCTTTTTCTTTAGGCATTTTAAGCATGTTTAACGTAGCTAATGGTAGCCTATATCTTGTGATAATGTGCGATGAATGATGATTAATGCTTACGTCTGTTTCGGAGCACCAGATGGAAAATATAAATCGCCATGACCAACACATTACTACACTAAAGGATTCCTATCAATAAAGGTTCCAATGGTCAAGTCCAAGAAAATACATAACGTGTCGTGTATGCCCAGTGTACCTGTCATGTAAACCTTTCCACGTGACGTGCGTAAGTATCAGAGATAATTATATGGAGCTAACACACCCGTCCGGATGTATATTGTTCAAGTTTTTAACCCCCGTTTTAAAACTAAAACGTTTAATGTAGATTTAGCCTAAGCATCGAAATGAGTCACCGAAATGTGCGTTTTAATTCGGTCCGGATGTTACCTATCATATAGGAACCATATTGGCACCAGGTTTCGGTACCCAACCCTGGTGTAGTCAGTTCAAATGTAGCCGCACAAAATGAGTGAATGAGGAAAATAACACACGTGATTCTCATGGCGAAATTCAACTGAAACATTTATTAACCTAGCCTCGCCAGATCAATCAGTCTGGAAAGCCTAGAAATCATTTAAAATGTGTTGTATTGATAGCTATACTGGTGTGGTTTAGGTTTGCCGACAGCTAAAACGACCAGATGGTTCATCCAAACCATGCCCAAATGTTGTTTTTTTTTTAAAGTACCTCCCCTTTACAAACACTTTCAATGGACGGCTTCCCAGATGGAGTTGTGACAACAACTAATATGTCAGGTTATAATTAACCTTGCCTGTTTTTTATTTTATATTCTGATTTCTCACATTCACTCATTTAGGCTAGGTTAAATGTGTTTATAGAAAGTGTTGCTGCCATGCCCTAAATCATTTTCTTTGTCTATTGTTTACTGTTACATCTTTGTTTGGATTTTAGCCACGGTTCCACCATCTATTCTCATTAAACCAGCGTCACATTGAGTATAGCGGTATTGGCTTTCAGTGCCACGGTGGACGTTTGGTCTCAGACCCTGTCAGGCGCTGTTTGTCTGAAGTACACCGTGGCCTTGAAGCGTGGGGGAGGGGTGGGCTATATCAGACATACTTAAAACACAATTCAATCTACAGTGTAATTCCTCACTTCAACGCAATAGCCTATATTTGTCCCTCTGTTGAACGTGCACGTACATGCACATATTGATGTTTACATGCTTGAACATTTTTTTGCAAATTAACACCTCTGTGAAAAGGAACCATACATTTACGTATGCATTTACGTAAGTGTTGCTTCTCTTGCACGTGCGCACAATCCTTTGGGGTTTCACTGAACAAGTCTTGGACACACACATTCTCCCTGGTGCTGTTGTGAGTGCACTTGCCAACCTGGCACGGCATTGCCTTTACCGGAGCACGAAGAAGACAGAAAGAGGCTGCCATGCACTCTGTTGTCGTGGCTTATGACAAAGCTGCTTTTGCCCTTCACCTGGTAACTCATGGAGCTTGCATGCCAGATTCATGATTAATCTCAATATATATTTCTCTGTCTGTCTTTCTGTGGCACATACCTGGACCCTTGTTGTAGAGCACTGTGACAAGCCACCCGCATGACCCTTTTACCACTATATTAGTTTACACCCTCCCCCTCGAGCGCGCACACACACACACACACACGTTTGTTGCTGTACAAATAAGACCGCTTACAATTATTCTCATACTCATCACACTATGAAATTGAAAACAAATGGGGGGCATATCAATGTGGCGTTAGTTTTAGCCTGTTTATCACATTCATTGTCTCCATGCTAATGTGCCACAGTTGGAACGGGAAGGTTCAAAACACCACAGAAAGCAATCATCTTTCTATAAACTCACTGTATGTTTACAAATGGAGTTCTGGAATTGCTGTAATGCCATCGAGTGTTATCCTACAAAGAGTATGCTGCATTAACAAGTTTTCAATATTGTGAATCTAAACTATTTTTTTTGAATTTCTAGGCTGGCTGAGTCTTCAGTGGATCTAAACCTGAAGTTGATGAGATGGAGGCTGGTTCCAACCCTGGACCTGGATAAAGTGGTCACCACCAAATGTCTGTTACTGGGTGCCGGCACCTTGGGCTGCAACGTAGCCAGGACTCTGATGGTAGGGCTGGATCTAAACACCGACAAACCCATCAACCTCTCTTGTAGCCAGCTAGCTTGTCAGGCTCAAATCCACTCAAGCAGTAAATATGTCAGTTTATCAGAAGAACATATGTTGTTCTGATTATTTGGATCCATCCTTTGCAGCTTTAACATTCTTCAACTCTTATGTCCACATACTGTACATTTAACTGAATTATACAAACTCATATATAGGTTGGCAATGCCCCTTAGTCTCATTGTCCAGTTGAGCAAGGACAACCTTCTTGAGTCACTTAGTTTTCTCCGTGATTTAATTAACCATAGGTTTAAAACTGTATCTTATACAAATACTGTATCTTATACAAATACTAACAAATTTGACAGAAACATATTTGAGCCACTAGAGTGAGTATAGAAAGTATACATGTAACGGTATTTTCTTTTTTCCCCTTTTTTAAAACAACGCAAAATTAATGAAATCCAAAATATATATTTTTTTAGTGTTCTCAACATGTTCTCTTTTCTCCAGGGTTGGGGGGTCAGACACATCACATTTGTAGACAATGCAAAGATCTCTTACTCCAATCCAGTACGACAGCCCCTTTATGAGTTTGATGATTGCCTGGGAGGAGGAAAGTCCAAAGCCTTGGCAGCTGTAGACAGACTCACCAAAATATTTCCTGGAGTGGTGAGTACTGCAGGAACAGTGTGATTCAGCACAGATTTCAGTATAAATATATACAGTAGTATGAACTATTTGGGATTACTAAAAGCATTCAAACACATTTCCTGTGTATTACTGTAGAAGTTCAATAAAATATTGTCTATATAGGATGACCAATGTTTTGGCTATATTACTTTTATGAAGCTATACCTTGACAAATGCAAATGCAAAAAAATATTTATGGAGCTGTTTTGTAGGGCACAGTATTTCATCTTCCATTTGACTAGTTACATCCCCAAACATCTTGGAGTGCATTTACACTTTGACTGTATTATTTTATTACCTTTTGTTAAGAAGCTCTGAAATTGTTTTGTAGTATGAAAGTTTGTTTGTCTGAGAGTGTAATCAAGTTTGTGTGTGATTAGTTGTGTCTCAGCTGTGATGGCTAATCCATGCATAGAATGAGGTGTTCAGTTTATGTGGGTAGTCTTGATATCTTTTTTTAAATTATTATATTTAGAAATTTTATCTCTGGTAATTTAGAAAATATTTGTATCTAAAGCTACAGCGAATACAGTTGTAAGGGTTATGAATATTTCTCATAAAAGTCTTTTAAAAGTCCTTTCAGGTGGTAAATCGACCACTCTAGACTATGATGCCCCTACCCTGAATTCATATAAGCGATCTCTGAGGTACCTCAATAGATTTTCGATGAAATGGACAGTCGGAGCAAGCGAATGTGAAAACAATGCGCCCATCGATCCTGCAAGTCAAGTTTATTTATATATCCTTGAATCACAGTACAATCTCAAAAGGCTGCACAAAGCCCACAGTTCACATGGAAACAAACGGCACCCCCGTATAGTTTCCGGGAAAGAAAAACATTGATGGCAGAAACCTGTGCAAGTCACTTCCGAGGGAGGAATCTGGCCACATTTGTATGTCTTCAGTAAACACATACTTGCATAGACATATTAATAGGGTGACTCATTGTGTGAGGCTGTGCGCTCAGGCCTGAGAGATGATGTAGGGGGTGTTCAGTCAAATGATTCATCCAACCCCTCCCCCCTTCCCATGCTCAATTGTGAGATCTCTGAAAGAAAAGGTTTAAACTCGGTAACCTAACCTTACCTTTTTTACCTAGTTACTTGAGATTAATCAAATTATTTTATAGCATATTTTACTATAATGGAAATATTGTTGAATACCAACAGTTTTAGCAAATTCCCTCCAGGCTAAATAAAAGAAAAAGCTCAAACAGAAGGCATAGAGAGTATAGTTATGCCCAAGAAGTGTTCACACCCGCTGCGACTCTAGAATACTTGTGAAACGGACTACAAATGAACCACACACAATAGTCACCAGAAGTGTTTTCTTTCCTGTCTGTGCAGCCAGTCACATTTGAGATTCTCAAAATTACAATACAAAACATTTTTGGTTGTTTAGATCATATATGTTTGCAGGGACATCATCAGACCTACCTTGACCTATTATAGGGGGCTTTAGCCCCCTTAGAATATGAATCAGCCCCCTCCCGAGCCTCCCAAATAAGTCTGTCATTATCACTACTGTGTGCACGAGTTATAATCACAAATTAGTTAGGCGCAATTAGTTAGATGAGGCGCAGGCACAATGAGATAGCCAGCAGTGTGTAAAACAATAACATGCTTTATCCAAGAAGATGTTTTAGCCATTTTCCTTTCAGCTCTCGGAACGTTAGTGGGCAAGTTAAACATTGTAGTTATCATCTCATTTACATTTATGGCATTTGTCAGAGGCGCTTTTGTCCAAAGCGACTTGCATGTAGTACATTTGTCATTAGTAGGACAGGTCACACACTAGCAATTGTAAGCAACCAATAGAAGACCAGAATAATTACAGCGCCACATCAAAATATAATTACATCATCCAACAAAGTTCCTAGTGGCCTGAATAATAAAGTGCTAAATACATAAGAGCAGAGGGTAGAGAGAAAGACTTGAGTTAGCATTGAGTGCTATGAGGTGGAGAGGTCGCAAATCGAGGTATCAAGGTGTATTGTGAAGAGGCGTGTCTTGGGTCTATGGCGGAAGATGGGTAATGTTCCAGCAGTCCTGACTGTTGCTGGAAGCTCGTTCCGCCACTGTGGTGCCAGGACAGAAAACATTTGAGACTTAGATGAGCGAGTCTTGAGACCTCCTAGCGATGGCAGTGCCAGCCCGCCAATTGAGGCGGTAGTACGAAGTGCTCTCCTTCTCTTTCCACATTGAGCTCCACCCTCATCCTCATGGTCCTTCATTTTCCGTGTGAGTAGTGTTGAATATTTGTTGAATATATTATTTCATGTTGGCTTTGTTAGTTTAAATCAGGAAATTACAATTATGGTATTTGTACAGGAAGTATTACTGATAGTAGACTCGCAAAAAAAAAAAGGTTTCCTCAGGGATTATTCCACCAGACCCCCCGAGTAGAGGATTAGCCCCCCTATTCATGAATCCCATAGTGTCATCCCTGTACTGCATGTGTGTGCTGTTAAAATATGAATGGAAAAAGCATGGCGCAAATTCTATTCAAGTGGGAGGATACTGGTCAAAAAATGTAAACACTGACTGAGGAAGCTCTGATGTTCCTGTCCCTGAGTTTGAAGCATCAATTTGAAGCACTGACCTTGCTACACTTTCAATCTTCTAAGTCTCTATAATAGGCCGCTACTAATCTGGACAGAACAATGTGTGTCAAGACTTTAGAGGTCACCGGTTTGAAGGGGGAATGCCCAGGGACCCCTGCTCTCTTTCCCAAACCTTTCCTACATTCTTCAATTAGCAGCATAACGTCTGATGGCACTTGCATTTAGTGTCAGTTTTGTAGTTTTTCCATCTGCCTGCATTTAAGGCTTACTCTCCTCTTGGCTCTGTGCGTCATTGTGTATTTCTGTATTTCTACCTGCCATCTTTTCTCCCCAAGGACACGGGCATCAGGTGCTAGTGTGTAATGAAAGTGTAAGTCTGACAGACTGCACAGCATGTGTGTGTGTGTGAGAGAGACTGAGACTGACTTTGAAGTGACACAACTCTTGCAAACTCTACATTCTGCCGGCAGTGTGGTCAGAAATATAAAGGGTTGATGATATCAACATTGGCATATTTAAGTCGAAATGGAATTCTGTTCGTTGCTTATTTAGTAAAGTGTATTATGTGGCGTGGTGTTGAAGGGGGGAATGAAGCATGTTAAACCACTGTTTGACATTCCTGCTATGAAAATAGGCCGCTGTCTGATTTAAATGTTTCGGGTGTAAATAACAGGTATAAAATGTAGTGATTAGGTAGCACCTGCAGCGTCGTGTTAGGAGCTCAGCAGTGTTTCAACAATTTCTTTCTTTCTTTCTTTCTTCTTTTTTCCTTTCATTTTTTTGTCCTAATCGTTAGGACGAAATTACTCTTGACATTTCAATTTCCTTTGCGATTTTGCTTTCATTTCACAGACAATACTAAAAACTGTCATTTATTTCTGAATGATAAATGATTGAACAGTGAATATTGAGGCTTGACCTTGAGTGATTGCAGTTTATCCAGAATTCATTTAAAGCTATAGTCTTGACAGAGACATTCTGTGTCTGTTTGAGGAAAGCGGTGATAATAAGGTTATAACACAACCAACTGAGTTGACATACATTTGTTGTGCTCTCGGTACTTTGACAAGAGTAGACCGTCTAATAATTTTCACCAGGAAGTAAGCTGGAGAGGGTTTATTGAGCGTTAATGTTAATTAATCCAGCAGTCTGGTACATGTCTGAAGATATATTCAGACACAAAGTTATAACAATGTGTACAAAATGTCAGAAAAAGTATAATGAAAAAACAATTTTGTCTTTATATAGTGCATGTGTTTGAGTCTTGCCAGGAAGCATCCGTCATATTTATCCAATCTACATTTTAAATTAATTGCAGAGAGAAAATTAAAGTACTTTCTAACTATTTTCAAATGTTGAATCGATTGCCATCGCTGTTGCTGTACTGTACCTACTCTACCCCACCTTTTTAATTCCTCTGCTCTGATATTAACCCTGGCTGGCCTCCTGCTGTCAACTATAATTAATTTGCCCTATTGATGACTATCTGTAATGAGTTAGCTCTTCAACACACTGGCTCATTCTGATAGGTCATAGATCCAGCTCTCATCTCTACTGTATGTCTGGCATGAACTGGATGGGCTATTAATTTGGCTCTGATCTTCCACGATGACCACACACCCACACACACACAAGTTAAAAGAGGAAAGGCAAATAAAATGATAAAAACATTTTATTTATATATATATATATATATATATATATAATTTGTCGTCCTAATATATAACATATTTTTTCATAGTATACATTTTATGAAAGCTGTATATCGGAAAATACACACCGTAGAAATTGTTATTCTCTCTCTCTATCCCCATACTCAGAATGCGGCGGGCTACACCATGAGCATCCCCATGCCAGGTCACCCTGTGAACTTCTCCGAGGCCACTCTGTCCCAGGCCCAGAGGGACGTGGAGCAGCTGGAGAAGCTCATCTCGGAGCACGATGTGGTCTTCCTGCTGATGGACACCAGGGAGAGCCGCTGGCTGCCAACAGTCATGGCTGCCAGTAAGAGGAAGGTGAGCGGCTCAGGATGTGCCATCATGGGCAACGGGTACATCTCCAAGGCACTCTCCTCACCCTCAGAAACACACGTCATTAAGATCCAACCTACCGTCATCTTTGGAGAGTTGTTGGCAGACCCATAATGCAAATATTTGTAAAAGCTGCGTTATATAATAATGGGGCGGACTTTGTTTCTGTTCTGCAATTCTGAGCAGAAACATTGTGGTTAAATTTTCTTGACAAACACCCTTTTAAAGCCTCCAGCTGTATCAATGACACACCTCATATATTTTATGCTGTTATGCGTTTAAGTGTTTTTGGAGCAGTTTTGATTAGGTTTTCTTTATGGCAGGTCTTGCTGAGATATAATTTGCCCACTTTCTGAAATAAGCAATGCATTTATAAGTTCCTTGTAAATTAGCAGCAATTCATTACCTTAGCTAATTTGAGACGTGCTTTTCATTTTAATTTGTGATAAGGCTTTTGGATATAGTCCAATATTTTAATTTGCCTTTACTAATTGTGCAAGACATGCCATTTTAGTAGATAATTTCGCTAAAAGTTTGTGTCGGTGTTAACTGAAAATGTTTTTAATTAAACTAATGCTCCATAATTTACTCAGTTACTCCTACGGAAAACACCATGACTTGTAGAATACTAATACTCTTCTTTTGCTCTCTCGTTTCTGTCTGCCTCTCTAGTTGGTGATGAATGCCGCTCTAGGTTTTGACACTTTTGTAGTGATGAGACACGGCCTAAAGAAGCCACCAACCAATCAAAATGTGTGCACTGGCACAGACTCCTCCCCATCCTGTTCCTCCACATCGTCTTCCTCATCAACGCCAGCTGCCCCCTCCCCCCACGTCCCAGGATCCTCTCTGTTCTCCAACATTCCGGGGCACAAGCTGGGCTGCTACTTCTGTAATGATGTGGTCGCACCTGGAGATGTAACAAAACACACACACGCACACTTGTATGTTGCTTGTAGGAGGCTCAAACACACTTTACACTATGCAAGCTGTCTCTTGCGCTCACACACACATAATTCCTCAGCTCTATATTTATATTTTTGTCTGTTCATTTTTGCATTTCTCACTCGTATCCTTCACTCTCTGACCTTTTCATGTGCGTAATCATTGACGGCCACCCTCTTCATTTGAAGGATACGGTGTAATGTTGCGGACTCTCTTATTGTGTCCGGTTGGCTCTGTAAATGCCATATGGCTCAGAGTATCGTTCACAGCGTGTTAATGACGTCAAAGCTCTCGTTAGTGTTATTTGCCACTTACCTTTCTCTAACTGACTACATTTACATGCACTTGTTTTGGTTTCAATTGTGAATGTCATACTGTATGTTGTGACATATGATTGACATGATTATATGTTATATATTTTATATTCTGAGGCTTGTCACTTTTAAATTGCAGACCACAATTTTACATAGACCACTATGGAAATCATTGGCTGGTAACATTTTTGGAAGTTGCTACTTTTCCAGTACCGTAATTAACCAATAATGACATATACTGTACATAGGCTACATATCACGGTATACCAGTGATTCAAATATACATTAAAGCCTACAGAACAAGAATACCTGCCTGTAGAGCATCTGTGGCAGAGTTGCACTTTGGTGTGGTACGCAGTAAATCACACCCTAATATCACATGGCCAGATGTGACCATAGCAAGTCTGGCCGCATTTAGTCTCCAAAACCAAGATACACAGTTATGTAAGGGTTTATTCTGTGTCTATTGTATAGTGCCTATTACTGTGTAATTATAAGTTAGTTAGCTTACTACAATACTCTTCTAATTGTAGATATACATGTATTACAAAAAACATTTTGAAAATAACTGTAGAATAATTAACCTGTTATTTAAAGTGCTATTTGTTGTGACCAGTCGACCAGGGATCGAACTCTGGACCAGCAATGCACAGTCAGCAGACCTGGGTTGGCCATGATCGCTGGAGCTCTAGCAGTGGAGATGATGGTGTCCATTCTACAACACAGTGAAGGGTATGCATCCAACACTGTTTCTTAACGTAGCAGACGCTTAAAAATCTACTTTCTAGTGTTAATGAAACATATTTAATTTTGGGTTGTTTTTATGGTAGTTCTTATAATGGTATAATCGTGGTCAGTGAGACGTCCTAGAGACACAGTGATGGTTCTTCATCATATTACTTGATATAGGTTATCTAACCCTAACCTTCCCCCGCCCACACTCACACACATTCATACACTGATGGTGGTATCAGCCATGCAAGGCGCCTGGCAACCGGGATCACTTGGGTATTTTGCTCAAGGACACCTCGATACTTGGCGAGGAGTTAGCAAGATTAATATTTCAGTGAGTTATGGATGCCCGCAGTTTAACCATGGCTTAACATACAAAGCGTCACTGTATCCCAAAAGATGTTGGCAACAGTGCCCACAGTCCTTTCCTCCCAGCCTGCAACACATCAGACAGCTCTCGTACGCAAACTGCTCAGCAGTTTCAAGCCTTATTATGTGTTCTTTTGCTCTGAAGTGCTCGTTTTCAGGTGGAGATGACTGGTATGAATACTTTCATGCATATAAAGGGTGTGTATCTGCGTGCTCATATGGAAATGTGTGCGTTTGAGTCTAAATTGGCTACTCGCTACACCGATAAGGCAGCCCATTTGAGATGCATTAAGCCATTACGATTAAAGAAATGCAATGCCGAGCCTGGATCCTGAAAGGGCTTAGGGAAGAAAGTCACGGCACATCCAAACACTCAGAAGAAGGCATTCCATTTTCTTTCCCATTAAACCCCCCCTACATATTTCACTCATGTAGTGTATCAATCCACATTGTTGTATGTTATTTTTGTAGGTCTCTCAGCTGAGAGTTTGTCTGGGCTGAAATGTGGCCTATCGATGTTGTTCCCCTGGAGTTACTCTAATGTTGGTTGGCAGCCAGCACTACAGTACAACACACTGGAGCTTGTGACAGTTCACATGTTGTTGCTGGATTATAACGTTGGAAGTCTGAACCTTGTGGGTGGTGTGTGTGTGTGTATAAAGAATGTACAGTATGTACATGTGTATAATGCAGGAAAGGTTGATTTGTCTTGTAGTATTTACAAAATGTCCAAGTGAATGTGGTGGTAATAACATGTTTACCACATTATGTATACCAGAGGAAAAACAAAATGGCTGGCTGGCTGGCTATGTACCGGTAAACATCACTTATGTATTTAGTTTATACAGGAAGCAGAAAAGCAATGCTTTATCACATGGCAAACCCACTGATATATGTTAATACAATACAGTGCTGCTTTCCAGCCGTTAGTGCCTTCAGGCAGAGAGAACACCACTGATTAGTGAAATCAGTTGATGTAGTAAGATGTCTGTATTGGCAGACTAGCACTGGCCATTGGACAGGACTGGCCCCTGAGGGGCCACAGGCTGCTTTATGCTTTAGGATGGCTAAAAAAATGTCAACTTGGTGTAATTGCCTGTCTGTGCTATTGCTTCTCAACCCCAGAGGCTACGCGGTGGCCAGCAGCAGCGACGACCGAATGAACGAGCCTCCCACGTCCCTGGGCCTGGTGCCGCATCAGGTCAGCTCACACGGGCTCATGTCTCCACTCCGCACCACAGACACTAGGGGCCGCACGCTGCATGGAGCAACTTGTGCAATTTGCCGAAACAAAAACACCAGCGGCATAGGCTTGAGCAGACACATCGCGTGTTTGCGGGATGTGCCTTGCCGTGTGCACGTGTACATGTCGTGTGCACGTTCATGAAGGAGAATTTGCAAGCCAACCCCGAGCAGTAGAGGTAGAATTAAATGATTTACTGTAATTTAGCAGCAAACTAAAGACCCCGGTCACCTAAAAGCTTGGACTTGCATAGATGTGCAATGGTTGTAATCAGCAGAGAAAATGAGGGTGGAATGAAAAGTGTCAGATGAGGATGGAAGAATAGAAAGGAACATGTAAATGCCAAGAGCTGTTGATGGTTGACGCATGTCTAATAATCACTTCAAATAGTGCAGTGCTGTTGCTGGATCCTTGTTGTATAGTACCACAGGGACCCCTTGTGGTAACTATAATGAACTACATGTCTTTTCTAAATGACCAACCGTCCTTGTAGCTATAAAACAATCTTTTTATATGTGTGTATAACGTGTACATGTGTATAACAAACGTTCCAGTTTATTATACACATTATACAGTTGGTGGCACATTAGTTTAATGTCGTCAAAAAGCTATTCAGCACAGATTTTCATTTTCAAACGTATCAGAATGCAATTTATCTTTAATTTTGTGCAGTCATCTGCTACTTTCACTGCTCCTACTAATTAGAAAACCAATGAGACACTGACATTGACTCAACTCTGTTTGCTTTACCTTCAAACACTAAACCCTTGGTTGGTACAAATAAACACTAGATGACAGGCAGTAGGGGTGTGAAACGATTTCGTCACTCACTCTGGGAGTTTTTGAGGATGAACTGTAGTGAACATGCCTTGCACTGTATCTGTGGATTGGACCAATGCGTGGACCATAAAACAACAACAACAAAAACAACAAAACACGTATGAAGGTGAAAGAACTGAAATTGGCCAAACGGGATGTTGTTGTGTTAGGATACTTTTTTCTTCAGAAACAATGGTAATAGTAACACAAACAGCAGCTATACTGTACAATTTAATTTATCCAGCTATGCCCGAAGGTTCTGACCAATTGGGGCTTATTTTCCATGATTGACGACGTCGTTTCGCCAGATCAGTCACATGAATGTATGCACACGGCTACATCAGGTTTGTAAATTGGGGGCGGTGGGTGCAATGCAAGGACAGGGTTAACGAACGATTCCCCACACATTTTGTGAGAAAGGTGACATAATGAAAGTTAGCGTTATACTGTAATAGTGTAGATGAACCAGAATCCATAAGCCTGGCCACAGCAGGTAATTTAGGGTTGTACCGTATCCATATTAACATCCTCAGAAACTTATTAAAATGTATATTACAAGCTGCCCTGCTTTCATTGCTGAAAGTGATGTGATAGCAGAACCACAAACCTGACATTAACTAATTTAATCACGACGGGCCCAGGTGCAGATACTTTATGGACCACATGAAAAGGCTAAGTGGCCGTGAACCAGAACATGGTTTCCAAAGATCGGGTCTAATTTATAAATAGGTAAAAAACTACACAACATACACTAAATGATGTTTGAAACATGCTTGGGACAGGGCTTTATTAGGCTTAACCTTAAATAATTGTATTATTACATTTGATTCCAAAGTCTAGTAAGTTTCCTTTTTAAATTCCAGAAATTAGAACCTATCCTTCCTCACCTGTATGCAAGGTTACTCTGCTACTGGATTTGATCATGTTGACTGTTGACGACAGGCACTCCACTGAATAGCTTCTAACAAGCACAGTACGAAAGCAAACAGGCAGCTCTTTCTTTTTGATAAACTAGTGTGTCATTACTGCGTATAGCTGCTCTTCATTCATAGTTGTTTTTTACTATAGAAAGCACAATGCTTTGGATAACTGAATCCCGGATTGCATTTCATTATCTTAACATGGTAGGTATTGAAACAAATAATATATATTTTACAAATTAATTGGATATATTGTTATTGTTACTCAGATATCATGAAAACTTATCTTTTTGTAAAAAACATTAAAACGGTGCAACCATGAGTTGCATCTTTTATCATATAGCCTATGTTAAAGAAAAGTTCCCCATATAAAAATGTTATAGTGGCTCCTCTGCAGCGCTGAAAAACAAATAGTTGAGGATAGTTCCAAATTTAGTTGAGGATCTATGCTCCACCCAGCTTTCTCTGTTGGTGTGGTGATGAGAGCCTGTGTACCTTCCCAACAGAAGATGGCGCTGTTATCATAGTTTTAAACACGGTAAATGCTCAGCAATGTCAACAAACGTTTTGACAATGTATTTGGTGTTTATTTTTTATTTTTGGACTGGTCTATTACGCCACTTCATTGTTGTTACCGAGAAATGAATGCATCTATACAGGCAGCAGATACAGAAGTACCTTT
Organism: Typhlichthys eigenmanni; assembly: GCA_027564635.1. NCBI lineage: Eukaryota > Metazoa > Chordata > Actinopteri > Percopsiformes > Amblyopsidae > Typhlichthys > Typhlichthys eigenmanni. The sequence continues at coordinate 16,931 of JAODUK010022015.1, forward strand.
ACCTGCCTGTTGTCTAAAGAGCATCGTTCCATTACAGTCTTGCTGTTTATTTGTGTTGTTGCTGTCTTTTCAAACTGACTTCGGGAGAAATTACTTTGCCTGCTAATAACATGTACCCATTGTTTGAATCAATATTTTGTGCTTCTTACGTGTCAACCTTTCTTCCACAGATCCGAGGTTTCCTGTCCAGGTTTGACAACGTCCTGCCTGCCAGCCTAGCCTTTGACAAATGCACTGCCTGCTCGCCTGTTGTAAGTAGTGCTTGTGTTGAATGGGAATAGAGCGGGAATAGATCAAGGTTTTGATTGGCACTGTGTGTAACAATAGTAACAACTTGAAACAATAGTGAACGCACACATTCACTAGAGCTGGTACAAGGAGATGGCAATATTCAGCAGTTTCTCATTGATGTTGTTGAGGTTTGTGTGAGAGACGTTAGCTCCCGCCACAGTTGCGTGCGTGTGTGTGTGTGTGTGTGTGTGCGTGCGTGCGTGCGTGCGCGCGTGCGCGCGAGCGAGCTGAGAAGGGATGTTTAGATGGCTCCAACCTCCTCAGCCGACCAGGGTGGGCGGTACTCTGTATGCACATGTATAAGGTTCCTGAGTTGTCATTGGACCGATGCCAACCGTACAATCACTAGTTTCTTGGGTAGAATTATAGGCGGCCTCTGATTGGTTGGTGTGTGTTTTCTTTGGACTGAGGTGGGTGGGGGTAGGGTGGGAGGAACTGAATAATGAGGAAAAGTTGGAGAGAGAGAGGGGGGGGGGTTATAAACAAAAAAAGAAGAGCAGTGGGGGTGGCGGAAATGTAGTGGAGGGTCGTTTCACTCTCTCTACATTTCTTCCCTCCGTCTCTCAATGCAGTCTTTGTGTGTGTAAAGAGGTCATAAAGCCCGAGATCTATCACTTTCATGTGCTGTGTATGGGTGTGTTTATGTGTGTGTGGGGGTGCTTGCGAGATTGTGGGCTAAAAGATACTCGCTTTCTCTCTCCTTTCACCAGGACACTTCTTTAAACTTAAACTCTTTTGAGCACCTTCCCTTCCCAAGGTGTCTTGTTCCCGTGCGCAAAATAAAACACGGCAATGTTTGGTGTGTAAACAGACACACACACACAGTGTGTTGAAGCCTGTGCGAGCAATGCACGTTCACCCACACAGGGTCCTGGTGTTTCTACATCAGTGTGTCCACCCACACGTCCCCCTCTCCACTCCCCCTCTGCTGTGGTCTCCTAACCTGTGTCCTTAAGGGTTCTCTGTTCAACTCCTTCATCTGATCTCCATCTGGTCCCATTTCCTTCTCCCTATCTGTCCATGTGTTTGTCTGTTTGTCGGTTCGGCTCTGTGCGCGTATGTGTGTGTGTGTGTGTGCGCTCTTACCCCGGTCAGCTGTGTGCTGCCAGGTTACTATGGAAACAAAACAATTCAATCCCTGTCTGGGCTTGAGCAGTTCCTCTAGAGCTGGGACTTTTCTCTGTGTGTGTGTGTGTGTGTGTGTGTGTGCGTGTGCGTGTGTGTGTTTGTGTGTGTGTGTGCGCATCTGTAGCAGGAGATGGTGTGTGTGTGTGTATTTTCTATCTCTCCCTCTTTCTCTGGGGCTCAAAGCCAATGAAAGTTTGTGACGTGGCTTTATCTCAAACTGTGCCAGACATTTTACTACCGTTGCTTTTATTAATACTACCAGATGGGACCAAAAGTACAGCTGCTGTTTGCCAAACTGATATGGTTGATTTTAAAAAGTAAAAACAAATCTTTGATTTAGTTAAATAATGCAAACCTGAGTAGTTATGTGGTAGTGAGTTTTTTGGCCAGGGTTTAGTAAGTGCAGTTTTCCTGCGTACATGCAGTTGTTAATGTGAGTGCATGCCATGTACACACGCATGTGTAGTTTGGACAACCTTCTGTCATACTGCTACTATGACACAGGCTTCCTATATTTGACCAAAGAGTGTATTTGAAATGTGATTCTAAGTATTTGTTACCTTGGACATGAGATACTAAATACTACAGAAATGTATCGAATTATGTTGTGTGTGGATTAATTATTATGTCACAAGTTGACTTTAAGATTTTGAAATATTTACTGAATATTTTCTATCTAACGGCATTTATGGTTAGGCTACACACAGTATGTTTTTTTTTTATATATTGTCCAAGGTTGTGTGTGTTACTAAAGGTTCAGTGTCTGTAGTTCTAAATGGTTCTATGTCTTTCAGAACTCAAAATCGGTATAGTCCGTATCTTTGTTTTGCACTAAGCAGACCACACATGATCTGTTTGACGTTTGTAACTGTCAGCTAAATGTATCTTTTGAGTGAACAGGTGTTGTACCCTATTCAACGTGTACAGTATGTTTATGAATGTTTATTATAATTATTTGTTGCGTGTGTTACTTTAACGTCTAAAGCTATTCATTGCTTTAATTAGCTGTGTCTGTCATCAGTATGAAATCACTGGAGTGACTGAGAGATGCATCTCTTCCTCTCTTTTGTGTGTGCGTACGCATGTGCCTGTCTTGTCTTCACCGTGATGTGGATTCTTTGTGTTCATTGCGTACACCTTCAAATGATTGAGAGGTGTGTGTGTGTGTGTGTGTAGTGTGCAGTACGTTGCTTCGCAGGTCTTCAACACACTTATTAAGTACTTCATCACAAGAGTGTCACATGGTTATGTGTGAGCAGGAACAGCTTCAGCTAGGGCGTCTCACGTAACAGAGCTAATGGATGGAAGCACACACTCACACACAGGGAGCTAGCAAGGAAGGAGAGAAAGGAAAGGCGGGTTGAAAAGGTGAAAGAGGTAGACATCAGTGTGTATTGTCTGTTTCCACGACGAGACGCCAGGTCAGTCTGGGAACCAACACGCACGCATGTGCGCGCACACACACACACACGCACACGCTTACGCCAATATTGTGTGCCTGCCTGCACACAGAGATACACACACACAGATGTTGATGCACGTGCTCACACACACACTCACTCACGCGCACAGAACACAGAGCCCATTGATGTCTGAGGCAGAGGCAACACTAGGCCTGCAGAGGATGGGTCTGTTGGCGTGCATGGAAGATTTGGCCTAGTGAGGAAAGGAAGGGGTTGAAGTGCGTGCGTGCGTGAGAGACACGTCGGGTGGTTGTAGACATAATTAACTCTTGGTGTGATTGGTTCATGGATTGGATCGGGGAAATACAGTAGCATCGTCCTCTACCCTGACAGGTTTTTCAACCCCAGTGTTCTAAGTCAGTGTTTCTCAAACGTTTCCGCTTGCGACCCCCAAAATAACCCCTGCTATCCCCAGAGGGGGTAGAAACTTAACAGCCATTATATTTGTTGATAGTATTTAAATATAAACTAGTAGCAGAATACATCATGTAGTGTATAAACTGTACTACTAACAATTATGGCTAAAATATGCTATTTCTAATCATTTTAAAATGTTACTTAATTTCTGAAAATCATCTTGTGACCCCTTCTCTGTCTCGTTACTTCCCGGGGGGTCCGGACTCCCACTTTGAGAACTACTGTTCTAAGTGAACACTTGCGCAGCCAAGAGAAGCTGCATGTTTCATAGTAACTTTGATTCATTCAGCACATCAATGGCTGTAACACAGACACATTGTAGGGATGTCTCGCTCTAAAACAGAAAAGTAAAGCCACACAGGAACATTGCATTTTTAAACACTCTACAAAACTAATATGATAGGAAAGGTTATATCTCGTCACTACAAATTACTCTGTTTATCTAGGTTATTTGAACAAAAACAATTGTCTTTTTCCATTTGAATTGTGAATATATTACTGTGCCATGTAATGGTCCTGTAATTATTATACCACATTTGTGGCACAAACGATGTCCAACATTGCACGTATACAAAATGCATTTTGATGTTTCATAACCAATTTTATTACTTCTTTTTTTTTCCCCTTCATTTTATATTTTCCTAATCCAAAAGGAAAATAATGCTCTAGATACTCTTATTATTAATTCTACATTGAATTGGGTAATACTAGTAGGTAGCCAATAAGGGCAAAATGTTGATACTTTTAAGATTCACAATACATAGTTATTAAATGTATAGAAAAAAAGAAAAAAAAAACATGCACTTAATATAATTAAAGTTGAAGTTTTAAAAAAATAGTGAGAAAATCATCACTTCTCCTTCCAATGTCATAACAATTCGGTGTGTGTGTGTGTGTGTGTGTGTGTGTGTGTTCAGGTCTTGGACAACTATGAGAAGGAGGGTTTCCACTTCCTGTCCAAGGTCTTTAACTCATCACACTCCTTCCTGGAGGACCTGACTGGACTAACACTGCTGCACCAGGAGACACAGGCTGCAGAGGTGACACACACACCATGTAGATAGACACACACAAATACCATGTAGATAGACACACACACACAATGTAGATAGACACACACACACACAATGTAGATAGACACACACACACCATGTAGATAGACACACACAAATACCATGTAGATAGACACAC
>JAODUK010022026.1:0-25181 GCA_027564635.1 Typhlichthys eigenmanni
TTTTCAGTCTTATACTTCAACAAATGCACGACAAACTGAGACTTTCTTGACTCAAATCATTTTCTTTTAAATAGTCATAGATCATATGTGTGCTTCGTGTCACACAGCAAACGGGATCTAAAAATAATTGTATTCTCGCCGTTGGCTACCTCTCTATACAAAACAAGTGCTTTCCACGGTCTAATAATCTACTTAAAAAGATATATACTGTATTTGAATATGGTGGCTAGGTTAATTATTTCTATTTGTTTTTCATTTTTATAACACATCTCATAACGCATAGGGCTTGGCCATACCCAAGAGAGAGAGTGAAGAAGGCATAAATGATTGTAGTAATGTGAAGGACCCAGTCCTCTGCCTTTGATGTCCCGGTGATCAGACATGTAAACCCTGATGACAGCAGCCGTCTTTGAACTAGAAGAATTGAGGAGTGGAGAGAGGGCTGCTGCTGTAAACAAGGCTTTTCTCTGAGGGGGTGAAGCCCTTCCGCAGGCTAGCTCTGTGAGAAACAACAGACTGGCAGGCCGATCGATCACAGCTACCTGGGAAAATCAGCTACAGCCGGCTACACTGAACGCTGCTGTTCATAAACAAAGCTTAGACACCTACAGGCACATCATAAAACAAAATAAAATAAAACACACAGCCATTCAAGCCATCAAATAAAATGTTTTAATTATTCATAACATGTATGACATACCTGTAAAATTAATTAGCCATAGTTACTCTTATTTGTTGCTGTAAAAATTCTAAATGTTTGTTAGTTCTACGACGGAATCACAGCTAGGCTGTTATTCAGTCTAACGCACTCCCTCTCGTGGGTTATTGCTTAAATATACAGTGTCTGTGTATATATATATACACACACACACGCGCGCACACACACAAAGCCTTCAGGAGTGAATGGGCTATATGACCAGAGGCTATGGGTTCCTGGTCCCAAGGGCTTCAGCTCAATGGTCAATATAACAACTCTGGTTCAGAGCAAGAGAAGGAACTATACTGATGTACTCTTACATATTCCATAAAGATGGAAGCCTACAGTTACCTGGGAAACTACACTAAGGTCTGCATTGCAAGACTGCATTACTGAGATATTCTATAATATTGTCACAAAGAAAGGTGACACACACACAATTTAAGACATTTTAATTACCTCTGCAACACATTTCAATTTAGTCAGATAAATTGCAACACCAATGAAAGAATATAAGCTATTCAAACGTTTAACATACCATATACTATTTTGCATCTAAGTAGGTTTGTTTCCATATTCATGACAGCTAAACTGTATTATTTTATTTACCTTCAGTCATAAAGGATCTGAAAGAGACATGTAAATATCAAAGTCTATGCCAGACCCCTCTAAATATAAACATTATAATTACATGATGTTATTATAATGCATTATTGATTTTTAAGGGTTATTTCCTACATGGAAATTAATTGCATGTTAATTGGATACTTTCTTTCTGGGTTTCGGCTTTATGAAAAAGAAATTATAAATAATAGTTGCAAAGTATCAGATGATCACTATGGTGCTGTTTGCAGTCTTGTGCCCTTCCAGACTGTAATAATAACAAGATAATGATGTTTAATAATAAAGGTATATTCTCAGAGACATTACAGGGATTATCTGGAGTACCATGGCCTTCTGGCAGAGGGTAGAGCAGTGGAGCTCATTCTCATTGTATATTAGTAAACACAGTCCAGACCAGGAAGAGCTGATTGACAGAACCACATTTTAATAACATTTCAAATGAATTAAAGAGGTATCTAAACCATACATCCATTAGACACTTTAATTATTTAAAAACCCTCTCCCCGCATTCATTTGTGTCCTCTCTCTCTCTCTCTCTCTCTCTCTCTCTCTCTCTCTCTCTCTCTCTCTCTCTCTCTCTCAAAGTAGTTCTACTTTCTGATCTGTGATTTGACATTAACCAGTCAGGTATAGACTTGACATTTGACTTGAGTTGACATTTTTCCTTTCAATGATCCAAGATCCTGAAGGAAACGGCATCACTGCATCCCTCAACTGATGCGGGGGAGTTTAAGTTGGTCCGCGTGAGGTTTGTAAGGGCAGCTACCCAATCCATCCTGGTATACGGACATTAGAGGAGAGAGGCTGTAGCTCCATATGTTATGGTGAGGCTGTAAAAATGGATGGGATGACACTGTATGGCAACCGATAAATAGTCAGCTTGTTCTGATTCCAAACTTAATTAATGAAGAAACATGGCATGATGCTCTGAGGGGAAAATGTATTTTTTATTTTTAATGCATTGATTAGTCCATACTACAAGCAATGTAATTATGGGATGGATCTCCACCTTCATAATCATAAATCTTTATCTGGACTGTTGAAAGAAAGCAAGTGACGACGACAACAACAACAACAACAACAACAACAACAACATATAAAACCCATAGCATAATAAACCACACACACAAAATAAGGTCATTTGTGAACACTTGTGGGATCAGCTTGGGTGTGACCAACACAACCACATTGGCTGACCTGGGACAAATGCTGGCTGAAGAATGGGATGCCATCCCACAGCAGGGTGTGACCATGGTGACCAGCATGAGGAGGAGGGACCAGCATTAGGAGGAGGTTCCAGCATGAGGAGGAGGTTCCAGGCTGTGTGGTTCTTCCACACGCTACTGATGCTCCTGTTTGTTAAATGAAAAAATTGGTAAATTGCCAATATGTCTTGTCTATTCAGACTTCAATCATCCAATCCACCAAACGTGTCAAAAGCAAAGAAAAGCTGTTTGGCATTGTCAGAGAAGATTTGGTAAATTGTTAATGGGTGCAACTCACACACACAGCTCTGCTGCTCATCCCACAAATGCTTGTTCCTTACGACTGTGGCACCATTTAAAAGGGAAATAATCTGGCTTTCCAATGGTATAAGAAGTATTGCCAAGAAGCATTGATACATCAAAGACATAATCTACCAAAACACAAATGTCTTTTACTTTTTGAATTATGTTTAGATACATTCCAACACAGATTTCTCACTCCCATGGACTAATAGGACATTTTTACTGCATCAATCAAAGATAAAGACACTAAACCTAGCTTGATGTGGTCTTTGTGTTTAAGGTTTCCGAGCAGCAGGCGTAGACCATGAATAATGCATACCTGTCAGAGTTGTGTCTACTTGTGGTTCAAATGAGATCTGCTTATTTGGGGTTCACAGGGTTAGCCCAACTGAAATGTCAGCGCTGGCTTTGAGTAATCTATTACTTGAAAGGGACCTTTTATGTGACCTCAGCTGAATGCTGTGTTGTCATATCTTAGTGTTGATGAAAGTCAGTTATTCTTGACAGCATGTTTTCACTTGGCACTCCCTGCCATTAAATGGCAGTTTAGGATGATGATTGTAACATGTGCTTTAAAGATATAGCAGTCCTGATGAATCCATCACGAACTGAACACTTGATGAAAAATCAAGGACTTGCTTCTCACAAGAGTTGACATTATGTCTACGGTATTGGTTTGCTCTACAAAATGAACTGGTACTACAGATGTCAGATAGCTCAAATGTATTATATGTCCCATCACACCACTGCAGCTTCCAACGTATGCACAAATAGTGTTATTATGCTTCGGTTAGCAACCGTATGCTGCACGTTGTCATGGCCTAGCATTCAACTTTTGTTTTAATGTTGTCGTGGAGGCAGAGATAGATTGTGTAATTAGCATCCGTCTGACAAACACATAGGTCACAGTCATGCACGCTTGGCACACTGCCAGGTAAAAGACAGTATGCACTAGATCAAATATGTCCTCATCCAGCCCAGTCAAGCACGCAGGTACTACTGCTGTTGAGGTGCATATCTTGTGGTTTTCATTTTTATTTTCGTTGTTCATCTTCTTTCTATTCAGTTACCAATCTAGATGTAATATAATTATAATGTGCTGTAGCCTTATTGCCTTGGCTAAAGTTCAAGGCATGGCATTCATTATGGCTCAATGTGGCGTGAATGCATCAGTCAAATTTGTTTCACGCTGTCAATTACCCGCAAGGTAGACAGCTTAGCTGATTGACAATACATGCTTTAGCACCCATGGATCATGGTGCTGTTGTGTGTGTGTGTGTGTAATAAATATGAGCTTTGAGTTATTGTCGTAATCTAGATTGCAGCTATGCTAATTCGTTGAGCATCCAAATTTAACATGATTTTGCCACCTTTGCAGATAGGTGTCACCATGCGTGATCACACATGACAGTCACACGTCGCCATCATGTGCAAGTGTCTCACATTGTGCCACGTGACATTCCTGTATGGGAATTGTAAGAGCTATGCTCACAAAGCCCACACAATACATTGAAATTGATACTAAACTGGGTTTTGGAAGGTTTTTGACTGTTTCTGGACTGTGTCATATCACTACTGAGATTATTACAAACGGACTGTACTCATAAGTAACTTACTTAATTTACTGTGCTTAAAGTGGTTCTAAATTACTTTCTGGCACTAGATGTCAGACTATGGGCATCAACATCTCTTTTCCGTGGGCCACACACACAGACATACACACACGCACACACAAACACACACACACACCAAACAAACACATGAACACACGTGTGTGTGCACACACACACACACACACACACACACACACACACACACACACACACAGGAGCATGACAGACAGATACTTATACAATAGTACATTTAGTATCATTAATGCATTCTGGACCTACTGTAGACACAATACGGCTAACACGTCTATGGTGAGAGAGTCAGGAGCCTTCCAGGTGGTTATTGGGGCACACCTGAGCCCAATTAACCATCCTTTCTATGTACTGCATGGACAGCCCTCCTCCCCTCTCTTCCCGCAGGAAATAGTGAAGCCAGTGGACTGTGAACGAGAAGCTCGGTCGGTCTGAAGTGTTTACCGAGAGCAGTGCCAGTGCATTCCCTCTGACCGCACTACGCTTCTGGTTTTGGTCTAAACAAACAGACACAATTGCATCCCGCTGTTCAAACTAGTGGCTCTCAAAAGAACGATTTTAACACCCCTCTGAGGGGGCTATATTATTGACACACAATAGTTAAAGGTTTAGTAAGTGAATGTAAGCTAATACACTTTTTGTAAAATTCACCAAATATCTCCAAGCTAACTGTTGAGCGTTAACGCGCTGAAAACACAATATGGTACTTCTACATAGCCCTGGCTCCGTACATAGGAACACAAACAAAGTGGTGCAGACTGCACACAACAACAATACCCTAGCATTCACAATGTGTTCCCTGTGTGGGGGGCAGAGCATCTGAGGCACTGAAGAAAGATATGTTTTTGTTTTGATAGAGTTCAAATATCAACAAGCTTCTCCAGAATGACAGTATATACCTTTATTATAATTTGATTATTCTATTTAGTAATATTGTGTAAATGTAACCTACTATACAGTATATATATATATATATATTTTTTTTTTATAATGTCATATTTATACCCACGTTGGCCTGTGGCTACATCTGTGCAGTAATAATAAATCATATCTTACATTTGCACATGTAGTCACCAATTGCCCACAACAAACTATAATAAAGACAACAGCAGATGCTATACGGTGCTGGTGATACTACCCTCAGAAACCTTTCAGAAGTGACCTTCCTACTCTGTTGCTTAGGTACTAATTTCGAGGCAACATGTATTCCAAGCTCTTTTACCACAGCACCCCTGCGCCGGCACAGCAAGCTCTCCATCAAACCGGTATTGACTGCGCACTATTTTTCTCCCCAGCCTTTGTCAAATGCCCTGCAGCCGGTTCTAAGTAAGTGCATCTGTCAATGAACTACTGTGCTTGTATATGCTTCACCTTTTGCACCCGCAGCCCCTGGGAGAACACCATCTCAAGCCCTGCGTCTTGGAGGGGGGGGTTGAAGTGACAGCGGCATTTTGTCAGCTTCTGATACAGTAGTGTGAAACAAATGCTGTGTCATGCAACGCAATCAACACGCTCGCCGCAGAAAGAAATATGAACGCCTCTCGCGGGTAGTGCGTTGGCTGGGAGTGCGTGGCGTTTGCGGCTAGCTATAGCGAGAACTCGAAGCTGCGTGACCTTTATGTTTTTTTCTGAAATATCTGGCACCACTGCCTTCTTTCCTAAATGATTTATTGCCCATTGTTTTCATTCCAAGGAGACTGACCTGTTTACCCGTTCTCTAGCATTCACGTGTTACAGTACAGGTTGCGGGCACACGCACATGTGCGAATTAACGGCACGCCGAAGGAACGCTCTGACCCGGTGAATAGCGTGCCGTAGTAGAACGTAATGAATGGTGGAAGCAGCATATTTTTGGCACACCTCTGTCTGTATGTGACCTGACTGCGGGATATCTCGCCTCCCCTCCAACCGTGTCAAAGGAGGACGGCCAAACAACAGCAGATGCTCATGAATCATTTATCTCACTTGCACTTTGATGCTAGCACCCTTTATTGTCTGGCGTGCACACAGCACAACTCACGCCGCAGCTCAACGCAACAGCAGGGCCACACATGTCATAAGTAGGGCCACTGCTAAAATCAGAAAGTGATTTATGAATACGATTGTCCAGAATAATCCCATTCATTCCAGACCCCAGCAGAACCTCGTGGCAGGCTTTAGGCGTGCAATTTCTGAGCGCGGGTGGTATGGCGGGGGCGAGCCCCAAAGCTGGAGAAAGTGCTAGGCACTGTTCCGCCAACACAAAGACTGTTATTAATGTTCATTTCCTTGCTGTGAGGTATAGCTTGGGAGCTGCGGGTGACATTTCTGCACTGCATTATTGCTGTTAGTTGTACAGTCTTCGTGGTTACTACAAAATGCATCTAGTAAGTGCTGCTCTGCTCACATGTGTGATGCTTTGTACCCAGCAGTGACATGCTTTTTGCCTGCTGGAGTGTCATTAATACTGGATTTTTTAAACACCTTCCGAAATAGATGTACACGAACGCCTTTACTGTATACCAATGAGCATAAAGGGAATATTTGTGATCTAAGTTACCTAGAGACCTGATACCTGATCTAATAATGCAGCCAGTACATTCTCCACATACATATTGCATGTACTGTCCCCAAGGTGGAGTCTGTCTGGCTCTGATACTGAACCCAAGAGTGACTTAATTTGTGCAGGAAGACATTGAATGTATGTGTTGAATTTTAAAGTCAGCAGACAAAAATACATTTTCACCAAAGTTTATCTCGTTATGTCAAGAACACAATGTTTCAGCCATTTTGGCTGTAATGACACACAATCTGTACAGTATCTCTTTTGTTTACCAAAAGCTGAGCAGGCAAGATAGGCCTACTCTACAGTACATTGCAAATAGGCAAGTTGGACTAGTTTGGAGAAATTGTTCAATATCAGATAAAAAAATATTTCTTGGAATAACACAGAGGAGTGTTCAAAGCAAGTTGTAGAGTGTCCATACCTTGGTGTGGTCTTCTACCAAATGCACATACCCTCCAGCCTGGAGATCATCAGGACATGACACTGTTCATTTTGCAGTCTGCCTTCTAGCCCGAGGAACTGCATCCATAAACCTCTGGCTGGTTTCTTCACAGTGGAGTTTTCTGCAATCCACTCATGGCAGCTAAACTACCCCACACAATACATGCAACAATAAGTCAAACACTGAGCTAACGTGGCAACAAGCTAGGATAACACACAAAGACAGACAGATGATTAATGAGTCAGGCGAGGGGGAATGGTCAGCTCAGGTAACCATGCATCATGTCTAGTCAGGTACAGAGAGCTTGAAGTTGTGAACTTCTGACAGAAAATTCACATATTTGTCAAAGATACGACGTGACGGTTGGAATCGATGCATTGCAGTAAGAAGGGCAGGGATGTTTTTTTTAAAGGCGATCTATATTTTAAACAACAATATTGAGCAAACAACTATTTATCTTCTATGTAAATATATAGTGGAGTAATGGCATCCTGAGCAGATAAGGCCATCTCACTCACTTTCTGTTTGTGTTGTAATCCCAGCCCGTGTTTTGTTTTCATACATGAGCCGGTGTGTGTGTGTGTGTGTGTATGTGTGGCATTGAAGCATTTTGGTGCGAGATACTAATCTAGTGTGCTCAGTGTGACATCTAGTGGCAAAAGGTCATATAGAGCCACATTAAAGGTTTAAAAGTGTTCCTTCTCACCAACAACAGAAATACAAGAAAGACCAAAACATTTCTGACCGACGTCGTTAGCCTACAGTGTATGCCTCATTACGGAGCACAGTCAATATGACCAGGTTGCTCGTCAATCTCAATGTCGTCAAGGCACTTCACACCACTGTCACTACACAACCATATAGTCAAATGCGGGTCTACAGTGTTATGCCATTATGTGACATTTTGCTCTGTGAAAGAATAAAACATTTGGGAAGTTGGAAGTGTTCGCAATTATTGCCTTCTGGTCGTAGACCTGTGTTTATTCTAAACTATTGGACAGCTACATGGATTCTGATTGATCCTGTGTCAAGGTGGCTGAGCGAACGCTACAGTCAACAGGGTTTACAGACTATGACGTCAGCGGAAATAGAGGGCAATAGTCGGGTGGAGCCACGGCATATTTATGGTACCGTGGTAAAGTATTTTATGGAAATCTTCTGAAAGACTACGAGCAGCACGGCCCTTGCTGGCCATCATCGTTAAACATCGCACATCCCCGGGATAAGTTGTAAGTGCCTTTTATAAAATCTGAGGTGCCTTTCTTGCGTGTTAAATCCAATGGTGAGGCTAGAGGGCCTCACCAGTCCCGGAAGAAGGGGAAGTGTCCTGACGGGAGAACGCTTCATTCTCTCTCGCTGTGGGTTGGAGCCATGGTGAGAAGAGAGGAACGTCTTTGTTGAATGGAGACTTGAAAGGCAAACATCAAAGACATCAGCAGGTGGCAGCAAGTTGTACACCAGGTAACCATTAACTATATTTTTTCTCAAACCATTTTTCTGAGCAGAGAAGAAAAGTCAGAAAAATAGCCCTCTCTCACAAAAGGTTTTTATGTTTCTTTTTCCAGAATGCATTTCCCAGGCTGGATGTTCCGCTGGTTTCCAGGGTGTTGCAGCAGAGAAGTCTTTGTAGGCCAAGCCAGATGTTGCTTCCATCACACGGTTCTCCTGGGACTTCCATGTCTGCCCAATAGGGGCTTTTGATTTGTGCAGAAACACGGGTCTGCGAGCAACAGATTTTGCACGTTAAAGAGATAACCTTGTTGTACAAAAATACAACTTTTCCGTCATTTTTGACTAAGCACTTTTGTTTATATTAAACATTTTATTAATATATTTATAAAAACTGTATATTTAAAGGGACCATCCGTAGTGCATATTTTATGTTAAATCTCCAAGGGGAGTGCCTACCACCCTCCCCAACAGATATTTTTGGGTAGGGTAACTTCAATGCGTTCGGGGGCACTCTTGCAATGGAAGAATTGTGAACTAAATAATAAGACTGAACAGTGATAGGACACACCACTGCTGTTATTACAGTAATATTGACAAAATTCATACTTTGTATGCATGTTATGGGTTAAAAATGGCTGCACACACTATAGTTTAGAAACAGGTAAGTACCTGTTTTTAAACATGCTATGAAATGTAAATGCTACCGTTGGCAAAAATAAAGACTAGATAATGCTTCTCACAGAATAATTTCATTGTCTGCTCATGGGGAAAGTACAGTGTTTCCATATCTCTGTATTCACCCTCAGAGGAGCAATATATTTCAGCTGCTGTGCAGAGAAACAAAAATAGCTATTATAAATTACAATTATATGTTACCAGCAGGTGGTCTAATTGTTATGTTGGGGTTTAAATGGGAACTATGTCTGTTTGCTTAATATTTCTACTCTAGAGTTTAGGAATTGCATAGATTTTTTTTGTCCTGAAGTTTTAAAATGTTTGTTTAAAGTGTAATGTGTCACATTATACTATTGTTAGCATCAATAGGCCTACTTCAGATGAGACATATGTGACTAATCTGTTTGTAATTGCTGCCTAAATACACTGTGTATACATACACAACGTACACAACCAATTGTGAAAAACAAGTTTCCTAATTACAGTAGCAAAAGTTCTTGTACACAATAGTTAGCCTGCCACCCACTGCCCTAAGTGTGACTTGACTGTTAAATGAAAATAGCTGAAGTGTGCCTAAGCAGTGCAGCAGGACTGAGGCTGCATGCACGGATGCAATTATGACAGCGCATGAATAATTAGCCCACCAAAGTAAAAAGTGGAGCAAATTTCTCTCTGACTGATGTACTTAGAAGTGGCCGAGTGTTCTGAGAAGGTTGGGCTCAAATAGACCGGTCTAATTGTATAAGCCTTGGCCTCTCTCCAAGGACCTCCTTTCACATTATAAATCATACAAATGTCTGTTTTACACCACACCATCGCAGCAATTGGTCATTTTCGTTGGCACTTTTCAATCCTCAGCCCCCTCTATAGTCACATGCGCTCTACCAGATCATTCAGAAATTCTATCAATCTTGCAAGGGGATTTTCCTGGACTCATGATTGATTTGTAGTGTACATACTGTGAATCATAATCACAGGACACACCGCCTTGAGGGAGGGATTTCCGGGTATTTTCTGGTTACTTCGGGAGATATCATTTTAATCCATTCTCCTAGTTATAATAGATGCAAACTGGGAATGCCATTCAGCTTCAAACGCACTTCAGATAAACACAATAGTCCACGTTGTACTGTAGCTGAAGTACTCACTATGGACCTGGTAAATCTTGGATCATTTTCAGGAGGTGCTCTATCCCAAATAAGGATATCTGGGACTGACATTAACGTTGTCTCTGAATGACATGCTATCTGTAATGAACAAATACAATCTTGTTAAGTCAAAGAGTTGCACTTTGCTACAGTACATGCAGTATCACTCAGTAGTACATACTGTATAAAACACGTCACTAGCATCACTCAAGTCACTCAGCTGCAAATGTAAAGCCTCTGTGAGGCATAGCAACATATTACTGTTAATTGTGCAGCAACAGTAGGTTAAGTCCTTCTTCTGAAAATAATTTTTCAAGGATGCCCAAAGGACTTTGTCAAGAAAATCAGTTTATGTTTAACTTCATATCCACACAAACAAATACCTCGAAATATATGAAATGTACGACAACATGCTCAGTGTATTTGCACATAAAATTGGCACTGTCTGGCATAACCTAAAAAAAAAAAAAAAGATTACTTGTAATTTAGACCCAGACGGGCCTGCCGTTGCATGAAGACACACCTGCCTGTTAATCTCTGCCGCAACAACAATGTCACGGCAGCATATCAGATTTATGGAGTGAAGCTTTTACACAGGCTCTCTCTCTTGTGCTTCAGGCCAATTTTATAATTCCTGAAGCATCCTCCATACACTACACACTACACATACAGACAGCATTACACCGTTTCACCTGAAAGGCCGTCGCGGTAAAAATGTTTTAACCCTGTTTGAAAATTAAATAATTCAATCTAATGAATAAATCATTGCTGCCAAGTTTAATGGCTTTAGATGAACATATCAGTGAATGTTCCCTTTTTGACACAGCCAATGGAAAATAAACTTCACACACAATGTTCTTCAAGGTAGTAGGGATTGTTTTTGGTTAATTGACTGCATTTTATGTAGCAAACCTTCAGGCCATACGACACATTGGCAATGCCATCCATCCACCAGGTGTGCTGGACAGGGACCCTTCACGCAACCCTTCGGTAGGAGGGATTTGAACCAGCAACCCCAGTGTAAATATTTCACTGTATGTTTGCAAAGCTCAACCTGTCATCTAATGAGCTAACTGTGCCCAATCGAGGGATCAAATCTGTCCTTGTGCGTGCTGGTCAAACCAGTGGACGCACCTGGCTAGGCAACACCTACTACTGGGGCTGGGCGATATACCGATATTTCATTTATATTGGTATATTTTCAAAAGATATATAAAGTTGGACAATATCGTTTATATCGATATAGTTATATTCACACCTTTTTTTCAGAGTAGCCAATGAGAGAGCAGATACTGAGTCACATGCTCAATTTACGTTTCTGACAAACAGATACAGGTAGCCGACTAGTATTACAAGGTACCGGTTATCAAACACAAATGTGGATGAAATTGAGTAAACTGCTCTGGATTTAACCATGTACAACTACAATTAATGTCGCTAATAATAAGACATGTCACATTTCCGTCTGGTTTCCAGTTTTTTCTCCTTGCCTGAACATTTAGCCCACTTTATAAAAAATACCGATATATATCGTAAAGCATTCAACCTTGGTCCATATCACCCAGCCCTACATACTAATGAACTATGCCAGTCGCTTGTCGGTTGGCACCAGACATTTAAAGGGATGGAGTGTCTCCTTTAATCAGTGGCGTCACTCGGCACCCATCTCGTGGGTGCCATATCAATTTCACACTACTTTCAGAGGAAGGTCACACCTTCTTTGTTTTACGAGCAACACCCAGACCAAATCCACTTATTTTCACATCCAGCCAGATTGGATGTTAATTTAGGCCACGGTGCCACATGGTGATTGACACAGATCAGAATGGTGTGGTTGCTAGACAACAACAAAACTAGCCTTCAAACCGTATGCCGACGCACACAGTGACTTTGTTTACACACCGCAACAGAGTGAGTCTGATATGGACAGACACATTTTACACAATCTCCAGATGGAACAGAGTCAAGGTCACCAGAAGATTAGAAAACAAGGTGATGTATTAGGATAAATGTTATTGATCACGAGCACAAATCATTCATCTTCTAAGGCTAGCTGTGGCGGGGGATAACCCTCCCATGCATTGTCTGGCCAGGTGACATTCAATGAAAGTTCCTAACGATGAGCTATGAGGGGCCAAGGAAACCGTGGCCCTCACAGGTAATGCAGCTCGCTGATGTGTTTTCTCATTGTGGCTTCCCCAGTGAGCAAGCCAGAAACAAGTCAAGGTGACATCATAGTTAGAACATTAAACACAATACAAATATATAGGCTTTCTTGTGTCGGCAGTCACTGCTGATTGATACAAATAGTATACTTTAGAAATAGTGTCCGATTAAGAACTTTAATGTGACAGTCTCTGGTTTTGGTAAGGGCATTTCTATTATGTAGACTATAGTGTAAACCTGAGAAGAGCCTGAATTTTACCTTTATTCATTATGTAATGCCCTGTTCAACATGAAGAGTTGTACAGCACTGAAACTGAAGGTGCGCGATTGGATGAAGCGTGAGAACCTGACATGCCAGATGGATTTTTAGTCACAAGTCCATCTGAGGAGTCGTGCATCAAAACTGTTTGTAAAGGACAGCACTTTCAAAAAATACTTGGCAGTTGATTGGATGAACCAGCTGGTCGATGTCGCATGCCGGCACACCTAAACCACACCCGTATAGCTATAAAGATGATGCTGATTGGTAAATTCAGTTGCTACTCGGACACATTCTCAATGATTTATAGACTTTCCAGACTGATTCTCGCAGGAAAATATAACAGAATCTCCCGAGACCATCCTTGTCAATTATTCCAATGAGTCACCCTCTACCTCCCAACGTCCACGCTGCCCGTGTAGGAGCTGTAGCCGAGCCACATCTGTTATTATCATAAACAACACCTGATAGGGAGGCAGAATCTACATCATAGCCGGCACATTAAAATGACGGCGTCACGCATAACATTATGCACGGTGTGCTATTGTCTCCAGCGTATTCCTTCTTGGGAGCACGGTAAACTGGTTTCACAAACCTTGGATTAGCCGCTGCAGCCTGCCTCCGTTATGTTTGCTGTCTATGAGTGATCGCCGGCATGCTGGGATGAAAGGCTAGCCTGGGAGCCAAGGCGATGAAGCGAACGGGACGCGATAATGACATGAAATGGGGCATGAACATTGGCTGTGGCTGTTATCATTTAAGAACACGGCGAAAGGGCAGGGAGAGGTCTTCTGGGAGGAACCTTTGTGAGATCTTGACGCAGCCCAGTTCGCTGGTGTCTGCTGTGCTGCGGAAGCCTTCAGTATGCTAAGTGCATCTTAGCGGAGTCTTGGGAGAGGTGGACATGAAGAGAAGAAGTAGGAAAGGTATGCTTCCACTCCCACCATGTGGGCATGTGTTTGCAGCTGGCGTGCAATAGTGACTATTTGTACCTCTGCTACAGCACTCCAAGTTCTCCAAGGATCTAGTTAAGCCCCATCTTTAGTCAGCAGGTAATGTTAAAAGCAATGTTTGACATGCTTTAGCTTTACCTGACTAACTGTAGTCCTTTAATCTGCTTCAGTTGGCGCATTATGAGCCATTGCCTCAATATGGAGGTTCTCTGTGAGTTTTTATCAAGTTGTTTCATCTTCAGATACTCAATGTCTGTACATACAAAAGACTGGATGCTTTCATTCCGATATTCTTATTTGGCTTTGATTGTATTACAAATGAAATAAGAGGTCAACATTGTGTCTAAAGGTAACCAGTAGGTGTAGAGGTGAAAAGCATTATTGAAATAACTAGTTACAGCCCAATAAACATTGCCATTCCAAGTGGGTGTTTTGAAAGTACTTTAATGTTTATATTTGGTGAAACAGCAATCAGGCAATGAATAACAAAAGTTGGCACACAAATTCCATGCTAATACTGTAGTTTCACAACATGGGCAGCAGTGTTAGAGCAGGGCAGCAGGTGATCCAGAAGTTGCTGGTTTGAACACTGCTAGTCTCGCAGAGCCAGCCTTTCCTTACGTAAAGTCTGGGACACAGCGATGGCTAACCGTGGCAAGATCCGCCTAAAAGTATTTTGATTGACATGCACAACAACCAGCTACATTAATTTATACAGAAGAATATGTTTTCAGGTTTTGTTCTGTTATATAGTCAGTAACGTAGGGCGTCATGCATACTAACGTGTTCATATCAGCACACTTTGCACCTAAACACATGGCATTTTATGCAGGGACAGTTTGTTCCATAGGGAGATGCACCACCAAAGGGAGAAAGAGAGAGGAGGGAATTTGAAACTTAACATTGTACGGTAGCTGACTGTCCTGCTTCTAAATATCTTAATCCAATCAGCATCCAGTGTTCCGTGGAGTACGTATAGACTCCAGCCCATTTTTGGGCGATTTCAATATGGCTGTTAATTGTCCCGATTGCTCTCGTAGGCGTTCACGTTAAAATATGTTTTCCAAAAATGCAGGCTCTGCAGTGCATTCTCTATGGCTTCCGGGAGTGCTTGCACTAAAGGGTTTACATCATACACAACATTCATAGATATCTGTCAGTGACATGTGTTGTCTACGCAACATGGCCTAGAATGGTTGATTGTCGCACATTAGGGTAGGCTAGTGGTATAGAACTAGTGAGGTGACTAAAACTAAAACAAGAAATTGTAGGCTACAATGTAATGTGACAATAGCTAGTTGACTTAAAGTCAATTCACAATAGGCTATATCTAATTGGTCTGCTGGTTGCCTGTTCTTTGTGCTGGATATAATCTGATTTGTAGCCAATACACAGCCCTGCCTCAGTATATAGTAACACTAACACAGTGGTGCAGATCGCACCACACAACAATATCCTAGCCTTCATTGTGTGTTTTCAGTGTGTGGTGGGCAGAGATTCTGACGGAAGCAAGAGGTCATTTTGTTTTGATTGACAAGCTTTCTCTAGAATGATTTACTTAAATACCTTTAATTTACCTAGGCTATTGAATGTGTCACAACAACAATAGACCCCCCTATAGTTTCATGAGCAGGAGCTGTCACTGAAAAACGCCTTAAATCTTTACGATGTGTTAGTTCGGCACAATATGTACATTATTATACATAGCATTAATGCTACATCTTGTTTGCCTACCATCACCTATTGCAGCCTGACTGTCCTGGAGGGGTGGATTCCTCCTCCTGTGGTCCCTTCCCAAGGTTTCTTCCCCTTTTTTCCCCCATGGGGTTTTAATGGAAGTTTTTCCTTGCCCAGGGGGAGGAGCAGGTTAAGGGGGTGTTGTTTGTTTCCATGTGAAATATAGGCTGTGCAATGTGATTAAGGGCTATATAAATCAAATTGACTTGACTTGACTTAAGACATGGATTAAACGCTATTCTACCTGCTGAAAAAACACAGGTTTGCAAGTTGCGCTTTCCTATTCATGCATATGCATCCATAGGAGGGTCGAAGGGAGATTGGGTGTGTCGCGCAAAAATAAGGGAGGAGATGTGCAAAGACTAGAACCTCGCTAACTCCTCACCAAGTGTCGAGGTGTTCCTGAGCAAGACACCTAACCCTAATGCTGCACTCAACATGGCAGACGGCAAACCGGATATCATCAGTGGACGAGAGCAAGACGGCTACATTTGTTGTGGCCGGCAATGAAAATGCAAACGTTGCAAAGGCAAATGGCATGCCGTTGAATGTTAAAATATTTTACCTATTTGCCGTCCTCCACAACGGCATTTACAACCGGATGTTCGTAGCTCCCTCACACAAAGTGTTTTTCGTCTACATCTGCTGTGTTCCATGTGAATGCAGAATAACTGCTCTTGGTGGCACCTTGCATGGCTGACACTACCATCAGTGTGTGCGTGTGTGTGTGCGTGTGGCAATACTGTATACCACTTTGGGGACAGGATGGTCGAGTGGTCTGGGTGTTGGGCTCCCAGCCGGAAGGTTGTGGGTTTGAACCCTTGTGGCCTACCTGTAAGCATCCTTGAGCAAGATGCCTAACCCCCTAACTGCTCCCGGTGGTTGGTCGCACCTTGCATGGCAGCAATCACCATCGGTGTATGAATGTGTGTGTGAATGGGTGAATGTCAGGCTAAATATTGTAAAGCGTTATATAAATGCAGTCCATTTACTTTGAGTGGCCGGAAGGATGGAAAAGCACTAAATAAATGCAGTCCGGTTACAACTTGCTCCTTGGTTTTGTCCTCTATAAATATTATTATTTGTATCCCTTATCCATGTGCCTGATGACAAACCCATACAGTCTAGATACATTAAATGTGCAGTGCGGTTTAATTGCTCTCTGTGATCACCGAGGATGGTGATTAAGTGTGGTGGGGCCATACCATAAAGGCAGTCCTTGGTCAATCCTGAAGGAGCACTGTGTGTGTGTTTTTACAACCCCTCGGCTTTAATGAGAAGTCGATGCTGCCCTTGGCTCAGCACACTTTCTGAAGCATCTCGAGTCTCCTGCCTAGAGAAAAGTACAGTGACACGTCTACTGTATGGGGAATACCACTGACACACCTCAAAGCCGTGGAAGGTCAGTGATAAAAACACACCGCATCCTTTTAGATGTACAGGTGGACGAAGTAAGATTGACACTGATGAATAAGCAAGAGGTCTGAATCCACACTAACTCTCACGCTCCTCTAATGTGGCTTTGATTGAGTGGTGAATTGGCTTAAATATACTGTACATTCTACATTAAAGTTGGTGATAATAAATCCTAACTGAAAACTAATAATGTGTATAAGCTTTTGTTGTTTGTTTGTCGTGCAACTGCTGAAGCATGTGCAGTCAAATAGATGTACATTTTGATGTATATAATGCACTGTAAACTCAAACGCTATGTGATGCGAGCCAATCAAATGGCAGAATGCCTCACTCTCTCTGTGTCTGTGAAATAAGACTCAAATTACATTCATGAAATGATTTCACTTGTTAGAAGAATGTGTCCTTAATGATGTGTAGTTGCTATCTTGGAGGAAACAATCAAATTAAAGTAAAATGTATTGAATGTACCTTATTGCCATGCTACAAGCATTATTTGAGCTTTTTAGCTGGCTTAAATTAAAGATGGAGCAAAAAAAGATATTGCCTTTAATGCATAATGATGTAATTTACAACAGGGAAATCAGAAGGCAAGCGAAAATTAACATTTTATTTTTTATTTTGGGCCTGATGGCCTTTTTGTCTTTAACAGGTTTGATGTTTTCATATTCACAGATCATCTGCCAATGTTGAACTCATTTGTGTTTTAGAACGAAATCATTTTCCTTTTGAACTGTGTGAATAAAAAATCAGTTATGCTGTTGTATGAGTCATTGGAGCTTCCACAAAGGAACCTTATATATAATCAAAGCAGTGATTTATGGTGTCACGTCCTTATTTTAATAATGGTATATTGAGCAGTAAACTACCTACCTATACCCAGACACACTGTAAGCATTGAATATTAGTTCTTGAATAATTCCTTCTACTAATCTCTGGGAGTCAGATCTGATTATAGGAATGATTTATTATGACTTGCAGTCTTTTTTAAGTTGCTTTAGTCTGCGCTGGCTACATCAAGCAGAGCTCCATTTCACCTGCACAAGGCTGTCACTCGCAGAGAAGCATGTCTTTCAAACTCATTCCCTTTGAAAACCATGTTTCAAAATTAAATCATTCTCCCAATGAATAAGAATAGTGTTGTTGTCACAAAATCAAATGGTTCTCACTTGTCATGGAATATCTGGAAGATGGGATGTCTACGGAAAGCCATGGAATATTTTGGGTAGATCGTAGAAAAACAGGGAAGTTAGTGGGCAGGCTCTATGTTGCACCTCCAACTCCTGTTAGATTTAGATTCACAAAATGCCGTCATATATATAGTCCATACAGTCATCCCTGAAGTATATGTACTGTATGTGTGTGTGTTCCAGGTTTTCTATAATCGGTAATTTGACAGATAATGAACAGAAAATTGACTTTTCTATTGTTCATCTAAGGAATGCTGTCTCTGTTTGACAAAGCATGAAGGCATGCTTGGGGTAAACACATCGGCTGCATTTCAGTTCGCTGCCGTCATCCGCCCCTTCACGTACCACGGTCGATGCGTGTCTCGGGGACAATGGATCAAGGCACAGGTTTATAGTATTTGATATAGACGCATTACACAACCAGAGATTACAATTTAAAGATTACAATTACATTTAGCTGTGTTTTTATCGAACAAGCAACAAAGGGCAGATATGCTCACAGGTCCATTAGATCAACATGGTCAAACACATGGACCACTGGACCATACATGTACATGCAGATATGCAGTGCATCTATCTGTCCATTTTACAATGCTTATGCAGATACTGTATTGTCAACCGTTCTTCCATACTGTTACAGTACTGTATATTATTTATACTACAATACTGTTAGGGAATATTAACGGGACATTAATTCCATAACACAATATAATATACAATACATACTGTATGTGTCTGCGCTCCAGGCACACTGTGCAACAGCTCTGTCTACTGTGATATTACATTTACGTGTCCCGTGATCAGGATCAAGTGCCTCAAGATACAGTATTTCACCTATACTCTTCATGAAGAAATGACAATAAACACAACTTATCCTTCAATAGTCCCTTTAAGAGTTTAGTTTGGTCACAACATGCTTCTGGATGTGTCCAATACTGTATATTGTTATTATGTGTACTGAGAAATGTTGATATCGTATGTTTACAGTTTAAAAAAAGAGGTAAAGTTGCTTTTATTGTCACATACACGTAGCGAAATGTGCTCTCTGCATTTAACCCATCCCTCAATGTGGGACCAACTCCAGATTGAGGTCAGTGTCACTGTCACATGGCACTGACTGGAGAGTGAACCTAACATGTTTTTTGGATAGTGGGAGAAACCAGAGGAAACCCATACAGACACAGGAAGACAGAGAGGCCGGGATGACCGGCGACCTTCTTGCTGTGAGGTCACAGTGCTATCCACTGAGCCACATGTTCCCGCTATAGTATAAGTTACTGTAGAGTTTATTACAATAGTTTACTTTTTACACACTGGAAATGTCATTTTTCACAAAAGCAGCATGCATGATGGTTGGTTGCAATGCATTATGGGGAATAGCATGGACCTCTAGGGAGGACAATTGGGTATTGAATCATTTACGGAAAACAGCTAAATTCATTGAATCGCACAGCACCGGATCTTGTTGTCCGCTGTGACAAAGAATGCTAGCTTGATTTTGAATAGCAGCTAATAACTTTGGGGCAGGATGTTTTTTTGAAACAGAGATTTCCCTCTGTGTTATCGTCCTCATTATGCATGACGGTGGCATCGTGGATGGACACCAAAGGACAGCAAGCCAAAGGACAGAACTCACAACAAAGCAGCCATTTATCAGCAGGCCGTTTCTGTCAGAAATCAATCCTAATCACGTGAGATTTTGGAGGGCTGCAATATTCAGCTTTTGAGTTGTTAGGAAATAGTAAATGGCTGCAAATGGTATCATCTGGGTTTTTATGTGGTGTCCGGGGAGGCAATCTGAGGCAATTCCAACCCTTAAGCAGTCTGCTGGAGTTCAGGGGTGGCTCTGAGCCATGCTTCCTGGAGATAGAGGTGATTAAGGATTACTTGAGATGGAAGGAGCATCTTTTATATGTGTCTTCCCAGAGCCACATAGAAGAGAGAGTCACACCAACGGTATTTTTCAATGGTCACATGGTTCAGGCAGACTCAAAACAGTTCCAGGAAGTGTTTGGGGAATTTTAATCCCTAAATACAGATACATAACTGCAGTTTTTTTGTAATTAGCAGTGAATAAATGCATCAATTTACATTTACAATATAATATATAGGGCAGTATTTGCAGCAAACGTTTTTGTTTGGAACTCTTTTGAGGTTCTACGATCCGCCATTGATAAGTAACGCCAGTGGGCAATGTTGATGTGCAGTGTTGAGAGGCACCTGGCACGGTTCTCTATCCGGCCTTGCTAGCTTAATGTTACGGTTAAAATATAAATACAGTATATATCCACAGTATATGTTTTTTTAGACTGACAAATTAAATGGTTAAACATGTCTGTTTTATCACAAAAACAGATTATTATTTATAAATATGCTATTAAATATGATCTAACAAAGGTAAATGGTCAATATTAATCAGATGCCGTCTTTATTGCTTGTAATTGGGAAACATCTTGAAGTATTTTTACATAAATTGTTGTGGCTGTATTTATTTTAAAAGCTTTAAAAGCCCAATAATCCTGTGGGTCCACCAGACTGCAAACATAGCAAACATGGGCTGAGTAACAAAGATTAGGGTTACAATTCTCAACAATGATTAACTGTGGCATTGGAGATGTACAGTAATTATTTTTAATTAATTGGACTAATTTTATTTTAATAGACTCTTTTAAAATGTAAAACCTCTCTCTACTAGTGAATGGGAGATACTGTACTTATCAGTCATTACTGTAGGACAGAGGAGCCGATACAAACTTCATCTCAGCCAAACCCTGTCAATGACAAATGGTCCTTGCAACATATGGTTACATCTAATGTCCTTTTCCCATATTCATGGCACACTCATAATATATTGATAAATTGTTTTCAATCACATCGCATTCGTGAAGCCAGGGACTGCATCTGCACATCATCAATACTTAGTCACAATCCAAATGGCTGGAGGAATGCCCTCGTTTCAGAAAATAGGCCAATTAATCTTGACAGCTGCATATTTGTCTTTTGTTGCATTCTGTGCTTCAAGGAAGTACGGCTTAATTGTGCAATTTTAGCACTATTGTCTTGTTGCAATGGCTTCGTAATCTGCTAAAAGCATGAATGTGCTTTATGAATTACATACACCACCCCTCATGATGTGCAGTTGTTTTACTAACATCTAGTTTTGCCTACGGAAGCCCTACATCAATTTTACAATATGTAAAATTGTGTGGCATGAGGAAAGGTTTTATTGAAGTTGCAGTAAGGCATATCTCACCAAGACATATTTCACCCTGTGTGCAGGTCTATGAATCACAAAAATTAAGGCTGAATTTGTCATTATGACCGATGCCATACAATAATGGTGATTAGGTCCAAAATAATCACTGAGCATTGATTCCACAAGACACGGTAAAGGTGCGGGGAATTAATGAGACCCCTCGCGGTCACCACAACCATTCACCTTTGGGACATAGATATTCATTATGTCATGATTATAGTTTGTAAATGTATAGATATGAAAATCAGATATGTTGTACACAGATTTGTTTATGTATGCAGATTAATCTTGTTGAAAGATACCTGCACAAATAGGTGTTGATGAAACAGTATATATTTGTTACCATACAAATATCCAGAGGAAAATGCTTTTTTTCCAAACATACCTGTTGCTAACTCGTTTCCAATGGAAGTAGCTAGCACCAGCTCCAAAAGTCTCTATAAGTCGCCAGATGACGTCATGCGCTCATTTGCATGTTGATGGTCATCGCGTATGAATGCACTTCTCATTGGTGAATCCTGCTGCTGGCCGCACACACACACACAAGCACTAGTTACTGACTGTCTGATCACGGCCCAAGAGGAGAGGGAGAGAATCCGTCGCTGCCGGACTGTGATTACTCTAAGCAGCATATGAGACTACATTACAAAAGCCTATATTTCTCTTTTCCCTGGTCTGAATAAGTCGCTAAGTTTGTTGCTAGTCGCTTTTTAGAAATAAAGTCGCTAAGAGGGTCTGAAAAGTCCCTAAACCTAGCGACAAAGTCGATAAGTTGGCAACACTGTACCGGACAAAACACACACACACACATGTTAAACTGACTTAAATAACATTATGGATACATATTTAGACTTGTGCTGTGTCCATTTAAAAAGCTATTTCCATTCAGAATAAGAGCAGATAGTCTTGGACACAAGACATAGACATCTGCACCTGGTTGATAGCGTTTAATTTTGAATGGAACACAGTTTGTTTCTATAGGGACAAAACATGCACACCCTGTGTGGCTCTGCTAGTGCAGGAATCACCTGCTAACCCTCTGTCTCCGCAGTCAGAGCTTATTTCAGTATAGACATAATTCACACACAAAATGCCCAAGGACTGGGAACGAGTGGACAATGTAGCCTATTGTTTCGCCCCCAACTAATCCTTCACCGCAGAAGGGTTGTTGTCTGTGTAAATTAGGCTTATGGAAGCCACCAAAATCCTCTAAGAAAACAGCAATTAGTGGTTAATAACTGCTGAATAGCTGTATATATGCCAGGCCGCCAACACAAGTTTTAGCAGCCCATATAGGTCTCATCTCCTTTATCTGGCTTTGGGTGAGGAAACAAAATATGTGCGCCTGGATGAGAGGAAGGGAAGGTCAATTAGAAAGCCAGCCCAGATTCCCTGTTGTCTTATCTGGTGATATCGAAGGGCTTGTTCTAACACCAGTATCAAGCTATTGGCTCCCTTCTGACAGGGATGGTTTGACACCCGTGCCCTCCACAGCATTCAATCACTTGTTCAGGCTTAAATTCCTGCTTTTGTCCTGCCTAGCTCCTCACACCGGCACATGATGGATGGAAGCAATCACCTCGCATCATCAATCAGTCCTTCTACTGCACCAGGATAAAAACATTATTACCACAGGGCGATGCCAGGTATAAGATATAGCTGTCAACGTGTTACGTATTAAAACACCCCTCATTTTCTATCGTCGTCATGACGAAGGTTCAGGCACGCGGGGAGAGGTTTTCAATTGGTTTGTTATATTAATTTAAATTTAGATTTAGTCATTCGAAGGGTAAATCTGAGATACATTTTTGGCTGTTAAAGAAACCGTCCCTCACCTGAAAGTCAACAAATCAAAACCGTGTGAAAACGTTGCGGGGGCCACAAAGTTTTCGTGCTATTTTGTGGAATTTATATGCGTGACAATTCTCATCTCGCAAGCTTCATTTTGACTTTGTCACGAGAACCTTGAGAGTTTCTTGAATCTTGAGAGCATGAAAGCCTTTGTGCTTCAGTCCAGTAAACCTAGTGTGTAAGCAATCAGTGTCATACTGACAGCTACGGGTGTGGTTAATAAGGTGGACAGGCGGCAATTGCGCGAGTCTCGAAAACAACCATGGCGGTTCCTAAAACGGTTAACATAATGCTGCAATGGTTTATTAAAAGAGCAGAATACGTCACTAAATGCTTTTCTCAATGGAAAATATGGGGGTTTTCAATCTTCTGGTTTCAGCTACAGACGAAGCCTCCGCTGGTTAACATGTTAATCACTTGCCAAATATTTGAAAGCACTTTTTAAACTGTTTCAATGGATGGGTCCTCTGATGGTTCTGTTCAACCAAACCAGCTGGCGTGTCAGGTTTAGAGTTTCCCGGAAGAATCCTTTGGAAAGAAAAAAAGAAATCAGATCACTCTTACCAGTAAAACAGCTTTTACTCAAGAATGGGCAATGGATAAGCTTCAGCACCACATTGCAGAGGTTTTAAAGGTCATTTGTTTTTGTGCCATGTTAGCTTGTGCAATCTCCAAGATAGCTGCAAGCTAACTCTTTACACAACGGATGTCTGTGGGACATGTCTGTGGGTCATCTAGTTAATAAGTCGCTCACGGCTCCTGTTAACTAGATGACAAATGGGTGGAGCCAGTCACGGCTACCGAGCCTCCCCGAGACGCACTTCCATCCTCTGGTGGTGAAGCCGATCTGTGGAACAGCATGCAGGCCCATCACCATGCAGATTAACTTCTAGCCCACATGATGCTATGCTGTAGCTAGTATGCAGGAATGTGCCAATTAGCTGCGGGTGGGTAATCTAAAACTGATTAGACCTAGAGAGCTACATAGTCTGGATAGTGGATTTAGGATTTAGGATCACGCCAATGGATCGTTTTTTCACAGCAATTGCGGATCGTAGAGCCTCAAAATAGTTCCCGGAAGTTAGCCTAAATACTAAATACTACCCTATACATTTTATTTTAAATGTAAATCGGTGCATTTATGCCCACCAAGCACTTCCGGGAACAATTTTGCCATAGCTTTTACTTCTTCATGACCGTTGACAATTTCGAACTTCCGTTACTCCGTAACTCTGTTTTTTCCATGGCTCTGAGAAAACCAACTGCCTGACCAAATTGCCCAGACTGTAACTGAAAACTCAGACCTTGGATAATACGACGTGAAAAATGCGGAATTATTGCAAACTGTTTCAATTGCAAGTCGAGACCTTACGGAAGGCTACTATTGTGTTTGGAAAGGGGCTTGCTGCTTATGGCGACTTGGGTTTACTCTTACCACAACTCTGCTTTGTCCAGAAACTATGGTGAAGTGAAGAGTAATGTACAGTTATATATATAGCCTCCTGGACACCTTCAATGAAAATTGTGTGCGCTAACATGGTCACACCTCTCCAGGAACCATCACCTTATCGTGGTGGAGAGGTTTGTGTGTCCCTATGATCCTGAGAGCTGTGTTGTCTGGA
>JAODUK010022037.1:4003-14144 GCA_027564635.1 Typhlichthys eigenmanni
CAGCGACACACACTCTGGTCTGTACCAAGAGGTGTTTACTACAGTAGAGATGTGTTTACTGCAGCAGCGACACACACACTGGTCTGTACCAAGAGGTGTTTACTACAGTAGAGATGTGTTTACTGCAGCAGCGACACACACTCTGGTCCGTAGCAAGAGGTGTTTACTACAGTAGAGATGTGTTTACTGCAGCAGCGACACACACACTGGTCTGTACCAAGAGGTGTTTACTACAGTAGAGATGTGTTTACTGCAGCAGCGACACACACTCTGGTCCGTAGCAAGAGGTGTTTACTACAGTATAGATGTGTTTACTGCAGCAGCGACACACACTCTGGTCTGTAGGCCGAGCCCCATGTGGCACAGAGAGGTCCCTACATGCTCACTAGCGCCCCCTGTGCCCGCAGGTGGCTACGACGGCACCACCTTCCTGGACAGTGTGGAGCGCTATGACCCCGACGCAGACTCCTGGGCGGAGGTCACCTGCATGACGTCGGGCCGCAGCGGTGTTGGCGTGGCCGTTACCATGGAACCCTGTCGGAAGGCCAAGCCCAACGGCTGGGCGGCTCCAGGCGAGGTGTCGGCTGACTGCTGCGCCCCGCGAATGCCCTCCTGCTGCTCCCCCGAGCCCCCGACCGGGCCCCCGCCTGGCACGGGGACCTGACCCCTTTCTCCCCTACCTCCTCCGTCTTCCATGACAGGACCTGTCAATCAAACGGGGAAGAGCGTCCTCTGGCTGATGCTGTCTGTTGTTTTGTTTTTGATTAATTCTTTTTTTTTTTTTTTTTTGTGATGTCACTATTCTCCTCGCGGACCAGTCTCCACCGGGGCCGTCCAATCACGAGCCGGATCACTGTACCCGCGTAAAAGTCGTGACATTAGTAGTCCCTGATTGGACCAGCGTCTCCAGGCTACAACCAATGGAAGGGGAAGGGCTGTGCTGTCTCTCGACCTCCTCCTCCAAGACCAGCCTGTGGAGAGAAAGCAACACTACGGCCGTTTCTTAGGAACAATCAACTGTCAGTGTGAGGAAGTGAATTGCAAAGTGCCATTATCGTCCCAGCAGGTGTCTGTAGAGGTACCCAGCCGATACTTGGTCCTGATCTGTTAGTGAGCCGCACTGGATCGTATTGATGACAGTTAATGACAACTATCCTCTCACCCTTAGCAGCTAGAAGATGAGCTGTGTGCGTGTGCGTGTGCGTGTGTGTGAGTGAAATAGGCTGCAGGCTGCCTCTGGGAGCGCTCTCTGCTGTGATTGGTCAGTTTTAGTTAGATGCAAGGTGCCAAGGTCCACATTAACAGGCTTGGGGTATGTTTGGATTCAAGACGTCTCCCTGGGAGGTGTTTTCTTTAAAACAACATCAACAGCAAACACTAGTGTTCAGAACCTCCTCGTACAGCAGACTGGTAGGGCTCCATACCTGCGACTAGACCACAGAAGAACTGCCTTCGTATTTGAATATCGGAATGGATTGTGGGGACGGGGAAATTTGCAACAGCAATTTAAGCTAAAGATATTTCTAAATTATGTTTTGTACATTGATACTTTGAGAATTCTTGTATAGAATTGAAGAGATCAGTTTTTATTTTTATTTGTTATTTTTATTTATTTGTGCTGGTCCTTTCATTTTCCTCTTCATTAAAACTGACAAATTTGTATTGAAATGGACTCTGGTGTTGTTTCTGACTAGCATGTCTTGTGAAGAAGGAGTTCTGAATGTATGTGGAATGCCGATTTGGAACATGTAATTCACTGGGGAAAGGGATTTTTGTTCATTTTTCTACCCGAGTAGTTGAAATAAAAAATTTACTAATTGTATTTGCTTTGTACATTTTTCAGCAAAAGGCATGCTACACAATTTGTTAAATAAATGAAAGTATATGCTTATCGTACTTGATGTGTTGATTGATGTTTTTGGAACATCATTTAAACCAGCTCAATAAAGTACATCATGTTATTGTGGATGATTGAAATACTGTAGGATCGATCGCATGGATTCATGTGGTTACAGGTGAATTAGTGTTTATGGCCGGCAGGTGGCGACAAGGTTCTATTATAACTACGTTTTTTTCAACAAAAAAAGAAAATTGTGCCAATATTTAAATAAGTCTAGACAGAAGAACGACTATTCCAGAACTGCTATTATATGACCTCTCCAATGGACCGCTAAACATGCCTTAAAATGATAAATTTGTTAGAAGTAGGCCTATATATTCTCGACAATAAGTGACACGTTTCACTGTAAGTTTATATGCTTGTGAAAGAGACAAATGGTGGTAAAACTGAAAGCAGTTGGTAAACTGACTAACTGGACAAATAAAAACGATATAATGGTGTAGCAAACTAGATAACTAGGCTATAAATGCGCGAGTTGATTAAATGGTCGTGTGGACCTTTGCGTTTATAGAGGAGGAACTTAACTGACCTGCATTTGCATTGGATAGGTGGGAGAGAAAGGACATTGACAAACCAGCTCCTCATGAATACCTTGTCACTGTATCGGCAGCTTAGGAGCGACTGCCCCCTCCAGCCTGTATTGCAGAAACATGCACGTTATTGCCTAGCCTCAAAGCAATGGGACGAAGTTGAACCCCTCGTAAAGCTCGCAGGAACCGAGTTCCATCGGACACCTGTGGATTTTCCCCGGACGCAGGTAAGTCTCCGCTTCAATCTCCACACGCTCGATTTATCACTGTACATCAGTATAAAGACTTACAGTAACAGGCTACTTCACTAAACTACTAACTACAGGCGTGTTGAACCAAGGCAAGTGCCTTATGGTATGCTCTGTCCTTTCCTTTAAAAAGTAGGCTATATGGTCATTTCTCTCGAGCACTGCGATTGTGGAAAATGTTTAACTGGAGGCCTATAGCATTCCACTTTATACTGTTTTACTTTCATTCTTTCAGTGACACTATTTGTTCAACTAGGCTTTAGGCTACTCACTTGTCATTTAAAAATAAATGTTTATTCCAGAATCACGATAGGCCTAACTAAAATAAAAAATAAAATAAATATTGCTATATCTGCCAAACACCCCCGCACCCCTCCACTAACCCCCAGTTATTAACCAGTCTATCCTTTGGCTAGGATGATACCTGTGGGAGAATTCCGAAACTTCGCCTCAGAAGCAAATCCACAGTTTCGGGTTCTGAAGCCATGGTGGGACGTGTTCTCCGAGTATCTGTGCATCGCCATGCTGATGATCGGCGTCTTCGGGTGCACTTTGCAGGTGAACGCAACCTGTTCATGACCGTAATCTTCCCTATCCTTAAATGATACGGTCAAGGTATAACTGAAAATTAGCAGTGTTGGGTATAGTTACGTTTTAAATGTAATGCATTACAGTTACTAGTTACCAGACTAAAATTATTATCATGAACGCAATTTTTGAATTAGGTCTACCTAAATATAATAACATAATCTGATTTAATTTCATTACTTAAAATTGTTCTTCTGCCGCACCATATCTTTGTATTTATGTGACCCTTGTTTGCTCAGTGGGTCAGATTAAAGTATGACTTTAATTGATTAAAGTTAATGAAAGGTTAATAAGATGATTGGTTTATGTAACTATTTTTCTTCTGCAAACATCCCTATTAATTGTTAAAGTAGTCCTAGAAGAAATAATCACAAAATATCTGTCTGATTTTACTATTTTATCTTGTAATTGATTACAGTTGCCAACCCTGCAACATAATTATACCAGCTTTGCTATAGTCAACATTTGTTTCTAGGCTACAGCCTTAAGATTGTGTGTTTCTGATGTCACAATTAACCATCACCACAATTCTTTCCGACCTTCAAGTTGTGAGGAAACATGTAACATGTTGTGGCCTATATCCCTCCTGACCCAGTTACTGTGTTTTCAGATGGCTAACTTTGTGCCTATTGTTTCACCACCTGATTGTCATCACAGCGACATATCAAATCTAAATCAGCGCCAATGTCACAAAAAGCATTGACAGCCGTGTGTCTGCAGAGATTACAGAGGCTACAGGCCTCTGCAGACCAGCACACCCACTGACGGTCAACAAGCTAGACTTTAAACAATGTGTAATAACCCTGGTAGTGATGTGTTTTTAAAGGTGACATCCGCACGTTCGTTTCCCACCTGCTCACTGTTGATGTGAGAAACACCAGTGGGCTGCTTTGTGGGGAGGGGTAGAGAACAGTGTGGGAGGGGAATGCACAGAAAGTGTAGTCAGTGATGTGATTGTTGATATTGGAACTCGAGATCAGGCCAGTCTCCTGAGGCTAGTGTAGAAACCCTGTCATCAGTGATGTGCAGTCAGGGAATGTTGCAGAGGCTTTTATCCAAAGCGATTTACAGTGAGAAGGAGGAGGAGTAGGCATCTCTCGGACGCTTACAGGTAGGTCAACTCCGGGGCTCGAACCTACAACCTTCGGGCTGGTTGGAGTCCAACACATAGACAAGGACACAACAATAGACTGTCCTGCCAGACAGTACAAACAGCAGCTGCCCATTGCTGCCTTAAGGGAGAGGTTAAATGTCGGAGAGTGACATTTACCTAACCTACTGCACAGCACTACCAGCTGGCCACCGCTACTCTGCATCACACTCACACAGTGCCCCCCCATCCCCTCTTCCATGTATTATCGCACAAATATATAAATTATATAAATTACAGGGGTTAAAGGTGATTGGAGCGTTGTCCTGATCCCTGAGCTTCAATTGAATCTTCTGTCGTGAGTAACAGTCTGGAACCCCTCCCCCCGCAGCTCACGCAGGACCGCATCGCCTGCCTGCCTAGACACCTGACCGGCCCCGCCCCAGAGGACGTGGACTGCAGCCACATCCGCGGCTACCAGGAGAACGACACGCTGCCGGCAATCCCTCCCCTCGTCAGCCCCGCCACCCAGGAGGTGTTCGGCCGCAAGAACGACCTGGACATCCACCAGTACGTCTTCGTCAACAACTACTGTTATGAGAACGCTGTGCACTGGTACGGCAAGTACTTCCCATACCTGGTCCTCGTGCACACCATGGTGTTCATGGTGGCCAGTGGCTTCTGGTTCAAGTTTCCCGGGACCTCGTCCAAGATTGAGCTCTTCTGCATCATCCTGGGGAAGTGCTTCAACTCCCCCTGGACCACGCGGGCGCTCAGCGAGGTCTCCGAGGAGCGCAGCGAGGAGAAGCTGGTCACCCTGAGGAAAAGCACCATGTCCAAACTTGCCTGGGAGGCTGACGAGGAGACGGTGGGGCTCCTGCGGCTGTCCTCCCCCGCGGCACCGGCAGAACCGGACCGGGCGGCCCCCGAGCCGCAGACGGCTGCCTCCGTCCTGGACAGGAAGGAAGGGGAGCAGGCCAAGGCGCTGTTCGAGAAGGTGAAGAAGTTCCGCACGCACGTGGAGGATTCGGAGCTGCTGCGTGCGATGTACGTGGTGCAGACGTGCCTCAAGGTGGCCAACTTCCTGCTCATCACGGTCTACGGCGCCATGCTGGTGCCCTGCATCGAGGTGGTGGTGCGCTGCGCCGTGCCGCCAGAGCTGACGGGCTTCCACGTCTTCTGCTGCAACCACAACAAGGCCCACCTGTTCTCCAAGCTGGCATACTGCTACCTGTGCCTGGTGGGCGCGTACGGCCTGCTGTGTGTCTACACGCTCTACTGGCTGTTCCACCGGCCGCTGAAGGAGTACCGCTTCGAGCATGTGCGTCTGGAGACGGGCATGGACGACATCCCGGACGTGAGGAATGACTTCGCCTTCCTGCTGCACCTGAGCGACCAGTACGACGCGCTGTACGCCAAGCGCTTCGCCGTCTTCCTGTCGGAGGTGAGCGAGAGCCGCCTGCGCCAGGCCAACCTCAACCACGAGTGGCCCGTCGCCAGGCTGCGCGCTTGCCTCGCCCGCAACGCCGGCGGCCGCCTGGAGCTGCACCTGCTAGCGCTGCCGGGGCTTCCGGATGCCGTCTTTCAGCTGGCCGAGCTAGAGGTGCTGAGGTTGGAGCTCCTGGGCGATGTGACGGTGCCGGCGGCCGTGGTGCGGCTGAGCCGCCTGCGGGAGCTGGCGCTGGTCCGTTGCCCTGCTCGGCTGCAGCTTGCCGCCCTCGCCCACCTGCGGGAGTGGCTAAAGGTACTAAAGGTGGACTTCTCCGGTGCTGAGACGCTGCCGCCCTGGATGTACACGCTGCGCGGCCTGGAGGAGCTGCACCTCCGCGGGCCGCTGGCTGGCAACGCGTCCCACGGCGACATCGCGCTGGACTCCCTGCGTGAGCTGAAGGCCCTACGCAGCCTGACACTACAAGGCAGCCTCCCCGCCAAGCTGCCTCCAGGCCTGGGCGACGCCGGCGGCGGCCGGCTGCAGCGGCTGAGCGTGCATGGCGAGGGCAGCCAGCTACGGGCGTTCAGCGCGCTGAAGAAGCTGAGCGGCGGCCTGCAGAGCCTGGAGCTGTGCGGCTGCGGCCTGGAGCGCATCCCCAGTGCCGTCTTCAGCCTGGCGGAGCTCCAGGAGCTGGACCTGCGGGACAACCGGCTGGCCACGGTGGAGGAGATCCTCAGTCTGCAGCACTGCCGGCGACTGACCACCCTGCGGCTGTGGCACAACAGCATCAGCTACGTTCCAGAGCACGTCAGCCGGCTGCTGGCCCTGGAGACGCTGGACCTCAGCTGGAACCGGCTGCGGCGGCTGCCGGCGCGCCTCTGCTACTGCACGCGGCTGCGGCACCTGGACGTGTCGCACAACCAGCTGGCGGCGTTGCCCCCGGAGATGGGCGTGCTGCAGGGCCTGCAGACGCTGCGCGCGGCCTCCAACCAGCTGGAGGCGCTGCCTGACGAGCTCTTCTCGTGCAGGCGGCTGCGGACGCTGGCGCTCGGCGGCAACCGGCTGGAGGCACTGAGCCCCCGCGTGGGCAACCTGGCCCAGCTGGTGCGCCTGGAGGTCGGGGGCAACCCACTGGAGGCGCTTCCGCCGGAGGTGGCGGACTGCCCCCTGCTGGCACTAAGCGGCGTGGCGGCGGAGGATGAACTGCTGGCACGGCTGCCACCGGACGTGCGTGAGAAGATGACGCACAGGTGACTTCCTGTTGGGCCACAGGTGACTTCCTGTACCTCTGATCCTGACACGACTTGACTCTTAGTTTCTTTCTTGTTTATTCGTCAACATGTAAAGTCAGTCAATAATAACAATCTGCATGGATGTTAATATATACTGGCACATCTGTAACTGTTATACAGCAAAGTACATATTTTAACTGACATAACGTATTTTAATATACATTTTGATTGTTATTGTTATTATTTGGCCCTGTAGCTCGTGATGTTGTTGTGCAGGCTCATGCAGGACAATTGGTGGTTGTTCCCCACAGTAGCAACTATGGAGAGAGAGCACGTGAGAGAAACCTGACCTCACTCGTGGGATAAATCACGTGCGTGATTGTGCTGTTTCCAGAAGGGCAACCGTGAGCAGGGGTGGTCTGAAGACACGGACATCAGACTAGTTACGTAAGAGAACACTAGGCCTCATTCCCAGAACAACACTATAGTCATAGCAATAGCATAGCAATACAGGAGAAACAAATCTGAGTGACGTCTTAATATGGTGAACGTCACAACACAGGAGTGAGTGGTACGACCTTTTCTATTAGTCAAATATACTTTACAGTACAGTACAACTCTCAGGTGTATTTCACCATGCCTGGCTGAGGGCATGGGCAATCTTGTGGGCTCGTGTTCTGACTTGTGAGGCATCACCTGATCCTATCAGCCAATCCAGGGCTCCCTGCAGTAATACGCAGACATCTACCACAGCTTCAGGGCCTCCTCCCTCTTTCTCCCCCTCTCTTCTCTCTCTCTCTCTCGTCCCTCTCGCTCTCTCAGCCTCAGGGTTGGATGAGGGGCAGTACAGCCTCCTGTCCATACAGTCTTCCTAAATAACGGCCCAGGGTGTTTCAAAGATGGCTGCCGAGTGGCGAGACTTGCCTAGCAGGACTTTGGCATAGATCAGCAGGCTGGTCCGGCGCTGGACGAAGGTGGGCAGCCCATAGTGCACTAACCACAGCCACACCCCCTTCTCCTCAAGTTGTCCGCCTGGAGACCCGCCCATAACCCTGTCAATCACTATCACTTCCCAGGCCAGCCTGTAGCTAGCCCTGGCGTCAAGCAGCGGCATGCTAACGTCGCTAACGGCCCCAGTCGCCAGCTCCTACCTGTCACGTTTAAGCAGTGTGCCAGCAGCCCAGCAACATTAACCTTGACCTTCAGGAGGGTTGGCTCTGTGTGCTCAGCCCCGCCAAGGTCACAGGACCCCACCATTATACGTGAGATGAGATTAGATTACAGTGGTACGCGCCAGCGCTACAGCGAATAGAACTGTACAGGCCTTCTGATACCAAATGAGCAGGGTTGGGAAGGTTACCATTCAAATGTCATCATCTGTTACAGTTACTAGTTACCAGACTAAAATTATTATCAATAACGTATTTTTTGGATTACCTACATTTAGTTACTTATTCTAATTACTTATTCTGATTCCTTCACCCCTAAAGATTTTTTTTACCTGAAATTCCATCGCAATGCCAAAGCAATCTTTGTATTTGTATGGGACCGTGTAAACTTCCCGTTTTAGGATCAGATTAAAGTAGCACTTTATTTCAGGTATTGATTGATGTTAATTTAAGGTTAATAAGAGAACAGCCAATCATTTTATGCGTTTTTCTTCGGGAAAACTTCTCTTTTAAATTTCAAAGTAGTTCAAGAACTAATCATATAATAAAAAAGAAAATACCTGCAATCTGATTACACTACCGGTATTTTATCTGGTAATGTCATGGATTACAATTATTGTTTCAGTTACTTTCCAACCCTTGAACATGTTTGTGTGGGGGACTATCGCAGGAGAGGCAGTTCATTATCCACACCAGATGTGCTCGTTACATTCTGCTTTGATGCGTTTTCAGGGGAACTCCACTGCTTCCGCCTTACGCTTACCACCGCACAGCAATAGAGGTGGAAGGACCCGCCCCCCCACCAGAGACAACGCTGTTATTCCCAGGGTTATAACGTTTGTGTTTGGAAGGCAAGAAGCCATCAGCTGCAGCAGGCTCTATGGAAGGGAGAGGCCTGAAGCAGGAGCAAGTGCTCCCCACCCTACACAGTCATGCCTTTCTTCTCTCAGCTTATTGTAATGCCTTGCCATGAGTCACAGACGGGAGCTGCTTGGGTGTAGGCGTGTGTGTGTGTGTGTGTGAGCAGCCGCTCATAACAGATTCCATCAGCTTTGTTCTACCCAACAGTCTGTAGTCATTTGCTGCCTGCTGCACCTTAAAGGTGGAGACACTGCATACTGTGGGGGGCTCCGCACCCACTCAGGGGCCGGGGAAGTCAGAGGGCCGCCTAATGGTAGTGTTGTCTGTGTGCCTGCCACATGCGGAGCCTCAGGCCCAGCAGTTAGCAAACAGGGCCCTCATTCATCCATCGCATCCCCTGCCTGGTGGCCCTCCCTGGGCAGGGCATTTCACCGGACGCTCATTACAAACCACCTTGCCGAGTCACCTTGGGAAGCAGCTGGCCTGTGTGTGTGTGTGTGTGTGTGTGCATGCGCGGTCTGCCACAGGGTTGGCACTGGCCTGTTTTTAAGGTACCAAACAATACGATAAAATCAGATGTCAAATTCAGAGATAATCTTGTAATAATTTGCTGTACGGGCAACATCCACCAGACAAGTTGTTTTTTCATTTTTCTCTATTACATAAAAAACATAATTTAGCTGTAAACAAACTGCTATAACAACTCATGGATATCATTCAAAACACTTTATTCTGTGCCGTTATCCAATAGAAAAGTTTTTAAAGCACTTTTATAAATAACAACAATAATTCTCAATAAATGTAACATTTACAAATTCATAGAATTGTCCTACTTCAATAAATAAATTAGACACCATCCAAAGTGTACCCATAATAGAAACACATCAGGGTGCTCCACGTCAAGTTTCATCAACATGCAAAAAACCCACTAATATCAACAGGTTCATAATGAGAAGTCAATGCAATGGTTACACAATGGGAAAGATAACTATTTACAAATGTGCACTCCTAGTGGTTCACAGGGAGCATAGTTATGTTACAGACACTCATAGTTGTTCACAGGGAGCATAGTTACGTTAACAACACTCCTA
>JAODUK010022037.1:14244-25180 GCA_027564635.1 Typhlichthys eigenmanni
GTTGTTCACAGGGAGCATAGTTACGTTAACAACACTCCTAGTTGTTCACAGTGAGCATAGTTATGTTACAGACACTCATAGTTGTTGACAGGGAGCATAATGGGCTAGACTCTTAGGGAGCGTTGAAACAGACACTCCCAACACAGGGAGCGTGGATACGTACTGTAAGGTGCCTAAGTTGCACTGTGCAAAGAATGTGCACGTATCGACCCGTGCACCAGAACAGGAGCAGCCAGGCTCCGGCCCCCAGCGTCAACAGTCAGTCCCGTCCCCCAGGCCCTGCAGGGCCAGCCAGAGGAGCAGGCGGCGGCGCCCCCTAGCTGTGGACATGGGCGAACAGCAGGTCCACCATGCCAGGTAGTGGCGAGGCGCGAGCCTCGTCCACGGGCGTGCGGCCCCTGGTGTTGGCCCGCTGCAGGTCGGAGAGGGGCGCCAGCAGCGCCACCACGTCCCGGTGGCCGTGGCGGACGGCCGCGTGCAGCGGCAGCGCCCCCCAGCCGTCGGGGGCGTTGGCGGCCGCGCCGCGCTGCAGCAGAACACTCACCGTGTCGGCAAAGCCGGCGCGGGCCGCGTCGTGCAGCGGGGTCACGCCGTGGCGGTCCTGAACGTTGGGGTCGGCGCCCCGATCCAGTAGCAGGACGGCTACGCTGGGGCTGCCCATCATCATCACCTGGTGGACAGGAGGACACATTACATCACCATCACTGTGTGACGTGTCACGTGACACCTGGCCCACATGACAACACATGACATCATCACCCCTAACGTCATACAACAGGTCACATGAAACTATTGTATTCGCTATGTTCTGCTTTTGCCTCATGTTCCTCCAGATTAGATGTATTTATTGCCACAAGTTTGCACTTGATTTTATATCTTTTTTTTACTCGTATTTTGTCTTATTTTCTATTGGTTTACTTGCTCTTCTCTTCTTCGTGTATTTATCGGATGCCGGCAGATTACGTCTTAAAATAATGCTGTTACACTAACATGGAATGATGCGATGCCGATTATCTCATATGGAGGGAAAAAACAAGTCGCTTCTCTCTGGTGTTAAAACACTGAACTGTAAAATAATAACAGTAAAGGAATTAGGCGCCGTTTCGAAAAAGCTTTACTTTAGCCCCAGTCGACTATCTGACTACTCAGAACAAGACGGGGAAAGGACGCGTAGACTGTTGAGAGGTAAAGACGATAGAAACCAACCTGCAACGCCGTGTAGCCGAACTCGTTGACGGTGTCAGGGTGCACTCTACATTCCTCCAGGATCCTCTGAACCTCGGGCACGTTTCCTTTGGCGGCCGCCGCCGTCAGCGCTTTCCCTGCGTCCATTTGGCTGAGGACCATACTAGTATGCCCGCCTGTACGACACGACACGTCCATGTCAGTGTGTGCCGCAGGCCACAACAATCACAACAGTCACACTTCAGCGGCGTGACCGCCGTAACGCTGCTCGGGTATTATTAAGCGACTAGCATATCGCATTCTGCCTATTGTGTCAACATGTGTCTACGTGTAAAAGGCGAGACAGCCCTGTGAGATGTTCATTTATGCCTATGTATTTTACTTTAGCTGCCCGGCTAACAGATGCTAACCAGGCGAACACAGTTGTAGAGCCTCGTCTCGTACCTTGCTCGACTTGAGATGTCCCCGGCGACAGTTGTCTTTCCTCGCTGGAGTGTGTGAGGGCGGTGAAAGTGAAATAATATCCCAAATACTAATACCACAGAAGTAGAATAAAGACGGCATTTGCGCGCTGAGATCTCCAGTAGTATCCTCCGATGGAATTTACAAACGGAGCCGTAATCTTACTTCACCCAATCACCAGCCGCCTGGTGGGCGCTGCGCCACCATATATGGCGAAAGGGGCGGAGAAACAACTTGGCAACTTCACTGTCACTGTGGCAACAGCAACCCCTGACCAATGGGAACGCCGAGCGTAAAAAGCGGGCTATTCGTATACGTTGATGCGGACTCCATTCACATTTCCGACCTCTGACTGGACGCCTGCAGGAGGAAAAGGCGGTTTATCGCCACTACAAAAACAACTACTACTGATTGTATAATGCATTTATTTTATTAAGAAGATATATTAACTACTAAAAAAAAAAAATGATAACAGCAATAACACATACATGACTAAATTATTTAAGGGTTATATATTGATAAAGCTATTACATAACCAAACTATTAAAAATCAAGCTGGGTGCTTGATAATCTCATGGGATAAAAACAAAAGAATATTTCAAGGAATCTCAGGTGACTGACACCTAAAACCACCTGGAGTGCAAATCACCACTGTGGGGTTTGCAGGTCTTAGGCGTTCGTCCTCAGCTGGTAATCTGCACAGAAAGGTTAAGCGTCATAAGAAGAATATATTACATGACTCAGAATGCTGTGGTGACTCTAACACGTCTCGTGTGCATGAGAAGTGAGCATTGTGTACCGCCGCTCTGAGTGATGTATCGAACCCATGGAAGAGCCTGGTAGCCACTCTTCTCGATGATCTTCATGTATCGTACCTGGGGAGGGAAGGGGGGCAGAATGAGAGAGAGAGAGAGAGAGAGAGAGAGAGAGAGAGAGAGAGAGAGAGAGAGAGAGAGAGATGACACTATATCTATTCAGCATTGCATAGTTAAGACTTTTAGTTATCTTCATTTTTTTTATCTAACTGCACTACCCCCCCCCTCCCCGACCACCACACACACACTACACATCAGTTACGCACACACACTGCACAACACACACTAGCTGCACACACACACACTAGCTAGTTACACACACACACCTGTATGCCCGACACAGTGAAATATGGGATCTCAAAGTTGACGGTGATGGGGGGGCGGCCCTCCATCTCGTTGTTCTCCACGCTGGGCAGGCCGAAGTGGGCCCTCATCAGGAACTCCTTCCCTCCCTGGGGAAAGTAGGGGGGGGGGGGTTATGTGCCGTCAGCTCCCATCATGGCTGCTGTGTCATATAACGGTACTGTGAACGTACACGTCACAAATGTACCCTCAAAAGGTACAATCATGTTGCCGTGGGGCACTACTGACCTGGCCTGGCTCCACCCAACTATTGCTATTAACACACATTTGTTCTCCCAGACTACGGTGGGGAAACCCTGTTCACATTAGCGTGCCACAGCCACCCAGCTGGCGCCCAATCAGCGGCTTAGTCGCTGAAGTGTGTTTGTAAATGGTGGTAGAGCTAGATGAGGCAATCACAACAAACGCTGTCCAATCATGTACAAGAGGTCCACGCCCATGTAGGAGCAAACGATGGAGCGCGGCTAGTTAATTTTGGGTCTGGTTACACCAAGCTACTAATAAGTACATTTTAAAGGTAAAAACCCATATCTTTTGTACCTTGCTGCCCTGATTGCTGGATTATTAATATACAGGTTATAA
This sequence comes from Typhlichthys eigenmanni, assembly GCA_027564635.1. Lineage (NCBI taxonomy): Eukaryota > Metazoa > Chordata > Actinopteri > Percopsiformes > Amblyopsidae > Typhlichthys > Typhlichthys eigenmanni. The sequence goes on from JAODUK010022037.1 coordinate 17,652, forward strand.
AACGGTTTGTCACTACCAGATATACTGTATTATACATAAGTACATAAGTTTTAACATGTTCAAACGTTTACAGAACTATAAAAGACTTTCAAAATAGAATCTGTGGTCCCCGCATCCATATAAGGTGTTGTGGACGTGTGTTCCCTGCCCTGCATCCATATAAGGTGTTGTGGGCGTGTGTTCCCTGCCCCCATCCTTATAAGGTGTTGTGGGCGTGTGGTCCCTGCCCTGCATCCAGATAAGGTGTTGTGGGCGTGGTCTGCTCACGGGGAAGGACTTGATGCTCCAGACCACCAGGTTCTTCTCTGGGACGTATTTGGCGCTGCCCGTGCTCGTCTTGAACTTGGGCGAGTCTGCGTCGCTGGGGACGGGGACACAAACCTCTACATTGTTGGCCACAGACTGCTTCTTGAACTGGCCCTTGGCCTGCAGCACAAAAGGATATAATATAGTATAATACAGTATAGTATAATGTAATATAGTACAGTATAATATAGTTTAGTATAGTACAGTATAATGTCGTATAGTACAGTTTAGCACAGTTTAGTAGTAGTATAGCTAAAAGTAAAAACTAGAAAACTTGTAGTCGTTTTGGCATACACGCCCCTTTCTGGGGGGAAACAAAGTGTAAAGATGTCTGGAATAGGAGACAGGTTTTCACCCCTCATGGAATTTGTTGTGTTATGTCCTGCTCCATAAATACAACTAGCTACACCCACATCGGACTTCTCCGAGGTCAAAAGACGTTCCGTCCTTGATAATAACAAAGATAGAATATGTCTTTGTTTAATTTGAAAGTTTCTTGGTTAACCGAATAGCCTATCACTTTGTGTTGTTGCTAGCAGCTAGCCACCTATCTATCATAGCCCTGTAGCAACTATGCTTCGTGCTATGTAACCCTTCATTCATTCATTAATTTGTGCTTATGGGTACATGGCTGTTTAGCGGGCAAGGATGGCGGCGATGTTGTGCTATGATATAATTTAACCTTCATTCATGAAATAATGTGCAGTAGATACATGGCTGGTTATTAAAACAGAACACTGTTTCTACACAGGGCTGTGTGACCAAGCTGCTGGTGTGTTGTTGACACGAACAACAACGAACTACATTCTGCCTCCTGTAACATTTACTGTAGTCTGGACGGCAAGGCGGAATTCATGCGCTATATAAACACATTGAAAACACTGCTGAAATTAAACCATATGTGGTCCAAACCCCATTAAACTATGTTCAAACCGCGTTTGAGTAGCCTGGTACTACCAGTAAAACAGTCATAGCCTCACATCAACACACCTACTTGGAAGTCAGGGCGGGGTGGGCAGTGACTTGGTAAATTTAAAGTAACAGTCACTGAAATCAGACCGTTATCTAAAGAGTTGTTGTATGATGTGTACTAATTTGCTACATTTAACAGAAATGAGAAGAAATGACATGGACCAGATATAAATTACAGTGATACACATACAATCCTGTCAAATATGTAATTAAATGTCAGTACCTTCACCATTATCTCCACTCTACTGTGGGAGAACTTCTCTATGACCGACTCGATCCATATCAGAGGCTTCACCTGCAACACACAGATGAACCTCAGAGTGAGTCGATATGTGCGCGTTGCATTTGCTACGTTCACACCATATACAGTATTATTACGTATATATTAGATACAGGACTAATATATACATATATTTTAGATACTAATATATACGTATACATTAGATACAAATATATATTAGTATCTAATGTATCTAATATATACGTATCTAATAGATACAGGACTAATAGATACGTATATATTAGATACATTAGATACTAATATAATATTAGTATCTAATATATACGTTTCTAATAGATACAGGACTAATATATACATCTGTGTGGCAGGGTGGTCTAGTGGTCTGGGTGTTGGGATTTCAGCCGCAAGGTTGTGGGTTCAAACCCCGGTGTTGACCTACCTGTAAGCATCCTTGAGCAAGATGCCTAACCCCTAACTGCTCCTGGTGGTTGGTCGCACCTTGCATGGCAGCAATCACCATCGGTGTATGAATGTGTGTGCGACTGGGTGAATGTCAGGCAAAATACTGTAAAGCGCTTTGGATAAAAGCGCTATATAAATGCGCCATTTATCTACATTAGATACTAATATATATTATATTAGTATCTAATGGATCTAATATATACGTATCTAATAGATACAGGTTTAATATATACGTATCTAATAGATACAGGTTTAATATATATGCATTAGATACAGGACTAATATATCATATAATATATGTCATTTGACACAGCACATGAAGACAAGAGTCTTTGCCCTTCAACTGACACTGAACCTAAATGCGTTATTCAACATATACAACCATATGTATATTGTATATATAAATGTAATATTTATGTAATATAACTGGATGTATAACGTTTCTAAACGTTATATGATATGGAGACAGAGGAACAGTGAAGTTAGTCCTGTGATGTCTAGATGCTGCAGTTCACCAGCGACCACTAGGGGTCACTCACGTGGGTGTTGATGCGGTAGGACATGAGCTCTGACTCCCCGTCAGGTGGGATGAAGGATATGGTGCGGTCGCTCTCGAAGCGGGACAGACGCACGCACTGGTGGAACTTCACGTCCTCCATGGTAACAGTCTTGCCTTTGTCCCCTGCTCACACAAGCACACACACAGGTACCGCAGCAAGTGTGTAGGAGCACATAGGGATCGTGCCCTAGTGCCCAGACAAAAAGACAAAACCATGGACAGACAGGCAGGCATACTGACACAGAAACAGACAGACAGAAAGACAGACAGACACAGAAACAGACAGACAGGCAGACCTCCAGGTACGTACGTCCGGTGAGGGCGAAGAGCACGCGGTCGTTGAGGCCCAGCCTCAGCTCGGGCATTCCAGACAGCATGGTCTTCAGCTTGATGCTGCCCACGATGTCACTGCTCATCACGCTGCCATTGGCGTTCACCTGAGGAGGACAACACACGTTAGCATGTCTCACCCGTGGAGGACAGCACATGTTAGCATGTCGCTACGCTAACATGTGCTGTCCTCTGCTCACCTGGGGACGCCACAGGGGAAGGACAGCACATGTTAGCATGTCTCACCTGGGGACGCCACACACGTTAGCATGTCTCACCTGGGGACGTCACACAGGAGGACAGCACATGTTAGCATGTTGCTCCAGCGTGCTTCGCTAGGGGCTAGTGTAACCGGGACGCAAACCCCGCTACCTCGTGTAGAGAACGGACGTTCTACAAGACACGCTAAAACCCAATGGGCTCTAGCCTGCATCACCAGAGCGTCCATGAGGTGTCGGAGAGTGAGATTTACTTAATGCATAACGCCACCGACTGGACACCGTTACACTAGCATATAGCACTAGCATGTAGCATTAATGTGTAGAAACACCGGATTATATTTTCAGTGCGCACACAGGGACGGCACCTTTAATGAGACCATCTTCACACAGGGCGGGGAGCTAGCGGACCATGAGGAGACCTTCGCTGAATTTGACAAAAAGTGTATTAGCTTACAATCGTTGACTCCTTTAATGAAGACCTGCTGCTTAGGCAGCCCTCCCCACTGGGACTCCACGGTTACCATATCCACGGTAACGTCGTCGTCGACAACTCACCAGCACATTGATGGACTCGATGACGTCGATGAACACCTCGTTCTTCTTGTACTTGATGCCCTCCGACCTCCAGGAGACGGCGTTGGTGACGGTGGTGGGCACCTTGCTCTTGGCTACCTCCAGCTTGGCGCCCTCCTGGGTAATGTACCTGCGGGCACACAAGCCTGTTAGCCCGGGCTCACCTGGAGCAACGGGAGGGGGGCGGGAGACGGGCATCTTACTCCTGCAGGATCTTGCTGTCGGTCGTCTGGGGGAAGCCGAAGTCCATGAGCTCGTCCAGGAGCTCGTAGACGACCACAAAGTTGTCCTGAATGCTCTCTTCCTCCAGCTCCTTGAAGTACTCCGTGAAGACCTGCGTTGGAGATGTACAGAGGGAGGGGCAGTCACACATGGTCAGTTCCTAAGTGGGCGGGTTTAGCTTGCTTGCCCAGGGCTAGCTGGCCATGCTAAGGCTTTTCACACTGCATATTTTTAGCCCGGGGCTAAAAGCTGGCCTTGTTTCACTCTAAAACGTGCTAATTTACCCCTTTTCACACACTACATACACACTACACACTACACTACATTAACCTAAACCCAGGTCTATACGGTTCACACTGCACTTCCACTAGCCCTGCCACTAGCCCTGCCACTAGCCCTGGGTTACATGTCTGACAAAAACATGAAGAAGAGACTATTGTATATTTTAGCCTAGTTTTCACAAAACCTTGTAACTCTAAGTTTAGACGATGTTAAGGAGCAGGGCAAGATAGCTGTGGGCTAGTCGGGGTTAGTTCAGTTCAAAATGTTCCAGGATCGTGTCAGTGTGAAAAGCCCATATACCTTACAAATATGAAGCCATCAATCTTCTCTGGACTGTTACAGTTACCCAACAGTATGTTACATAATAAATGTATGGGCTGTAATGTAAAGGGGTATGAACAAACACAATTAACATGACCAGAAAATACCTCAAGATTACCTGTAACAATTGTCTAACCACTGCCTGCTCCTAAACACTTCTCCTAAAATCACTTTGACTTTAGAGTAACAAACTGACATAGCTTTATAGAATATAGTAACACGTTTACATAATTTAAAAACAGTTTCACATTAATAGTTTTTGTTATTGTGTATTATTGTTATTGTGCATCACATCAACTAGTTACTATCAATTAGTCAGTGTCACCTCAACTAGTTTGTAAAGAAAGGAATACACCAGAGAAGCATTGGAGTTCTTGTTGGTAGTGGCCACCACTGTGTAAGGCATTGTTGAGGAAAGAGCATCACATTTTAAAACACAGCTCTGCAGTCAGAATCGACCTATCCCAAGCCCCGGCCCTTGTCTCCTGTCCTTCAATAACAGTTCCGTCTGTTGTCCAGGCTAGTTAGGCTGGCCAAGTGAAAGGGGTGGGGCTTAGGATCAGTCTATTACACCAGTGTGTCCAGTAGCATCTAAAGCCCGTGAGCATCACAGAGCGCTCTCTCTCTGCGGGACAAGGATACGGTACAGGTTGCTGTGCTTTATCCACAGGAAGTGGACCGTGCCGTGACACAGAACAGGGCTGACAAGACCATCCTCTTCCTGTTGCATGAGCAACGGCAGGAAGTGGTCGATCTCTGCCATGTCCACATCGCCTTTGTAGTTCCGGCAAATCAGCACCTGCAATCCAGAAGGGATAGTGCCTACAGGTGAGCCTCTCTGCCATGCGTGTCAACAGATGGAGGTTCAGGACAGCCAGGAAGCAGTAACTAACAAGCAGGACCACAACACCAACACATAAGGCATTACACTTGTCATCTGAGAACACCAATAGGAAAGGATACATTTTCCACATGTAAGCAAATATTTCATTGCCTAGTTTAAACCATGCTGATATTGCACACCACATATTTCAGTCCTATGATGATCATTTATGATCATGATGTTTTTTGTTCTCTCCTGAGTCATACTACACAAGAACTGCGTCAAACAAGACCTTAAACCTTCAACAAGCATACAATTACTTTACTATTGTATGCCTAGTACTACACATTGGAAGAATGTCTTTACATTAGTCTCCAGTTTACTGTAAATGCTGACTGGTTGATATATGACAGTGTCTCTTGATTTTACAGCTGAGGAGCGGTTCTACGTAAGCTTTCAGGTGTGCAGTTCCTCCCTTGAGAACCTCCCATGTTTTGGGCATGGTCGTGGGACTCCATGGTACAGTAGGCTCATGTGTACGCACAAGTCGTATTACACGCATGCGCACACGTCACTAGCAGCTAGTTCGCGATATACTCATTAATGTTTTAAGCAACATTAATGTTTCACGGTCAACCATTAGAATTTTAAGGCTAATAAGTGAAGACAACATTGAACTGATTCGCATTAGGTCACTGTGTGTTAGTCGTAGTGAGCTTTATTGAACTTACCTTTCCCTTCAGGTCCAACACGAACACGGCGGACGCGGACATCGTGCACAATACACACCTTTAAACGTCCTCAAATGAAATAAAGGTTTCCTCTAAGTTCTAACAACTTCTGTGCATATATTCATGGCTGTGGAGGTGATCATGGACCCCACCGCTTCTTTTCCTGAAGCCGTCGTCATCTGACGTCATCTCATCCAGGTAAATCATTTACCGCAGTAGTAATTCACCTGAAAGGGAGTGGCTGTACTGCCCATTGTCCCCGCATAAGGGCGCCACAGATAAACACATTCGACCCATAGAGTCGACCTGATAATACAAGCTACATATCGTCAGTATATAAATATACTGTGACGTTCCTGCCGTCGTTGATCTGCACTGGCAATTTAAATATGATGATTTTATTGTACCCTAAATGTTTCGTCTGCTTTTGATTAAGACATGAACATCAACATATATCCATGAATGGTTTTATAAGATGGAAACACATTCAAATAAAGGGTATGTATTTATTATGTCAAATGCAAAAATACAAAATACAAATACATACATAAATTGAGTAAAACCGATATTTAATGCTCAAACATAGCTGGTCTGGCCATTGAGATATATATATATATATATATATATATATATATATATATATATATATATGATGACATATATGAAATAAACTGAAATAGAGATACAGTAAAAAAAATAGAGATACAGTAAAAAAATATTCAATTAATTAGTTTCAACATATCAGTGTTTCACAGAAGCATCCTGGAGACATTCTCCTGAAGCACAGCAACACTATCTGACAGCCATCCATGTCTTTTCTGCACAGTAGTGACCTCACGTTAATGTGGCCATTTTATATTTTTCGTTTTCGTTAATGTTATAAGTTCCTGCTTAACACATTGGCCTGCTAATTATCACACGCCTTCAACTCCTTCACTAGCTACAGTGCTCTGCCGAAGCCTCCTGGCTTGTTATCATGCAATCATATACACTGTGAGATCCAGTCCTCTTTGTCCTGAGAGTGTCATGTTATCTGAGCCGTGAGCTGTTACACCTTATTAAGATGTAACGTTCAGATACATCCCATACAACACTATGCAGTGATACAAAATGGACGTTCCTTTCACCCAATGAAGCCCCTCTTATGTCACACACACAGCTAGAGGTGTGCTCCTCACGAGGCCTCGACACTCTCCACTACATGGAAACCTGCAGGCGAGGAGCACAGAGTGTGTATGTACCTATATGTACCTATATATACAGTATTATGTACAGTTAGAGCACAAGCCGCTATAATACAGTGTGGCTGTGAGCCGCTGCTCTGGTTTGGTCTGGCAGGATGATCGTGTGTCTGTGAGCCGCTGCTCTGGTATAGTCTGGCAGGATGATTGGTGTGTCTGTGAGCCGCAGCTCTGGTCTGGCAGGATGATCGGTGTGTCTGTGAGCCGCTGCTCTGGTCTGGCAGGATGATCGGTGTGTCTGTGAG
>JAODUK010022048.1:0-49700 GCA_027564635.1 Typhlichthys eigenmanni
GGGGACAGCAAATTTACACTGTTATACAAGCTGTACAATCACTACTTTACATTGCAGAAAAGTGTAATTTCTTCATTGTTGTCACATGAAAAGATCACATATTTGCAAATATATGAGGGGTGCACTCACTTTTGTGAGATACTGTATCTCTCTATCTCTCTCTCATATGTGATCTTCATTTAAATTTGTTTTATATTTTCTTCTGAACAATTTAATTTTAGGGTTTTATCGATGTGCTTCGTCGCAACTCCCAACTTTCCAGTTCCATCATGCAGACCCTCCATTCACAAGTATGTATGTATGTGCCACTAGGTATTATAACCACAAGTGGTGGCTGGTGATTAAAACATTAGCAGAGGGCGTACACCGATATTGTGTTGTTGTTCCTCTAGCTGAAGCGCTGCTATGAGCCTGAACAAGACCTCTTGCCTCCAGTGAAGTTGGAGCCATGCATCACTGCTCACGGAGACCAAATCTACCTTCAGGAGCCTCTGGTACACAGTCTATTACAGACTGTATGCTTTTTTATGTGTGTGTGTGCACAGAGATGTGCTGTTGAACAGTATGTGGTGTTAGTATCCACTAAACAGTGCTATTCTGCTGTATATAATTGTGCATTTCAGATGAAATAGGCCTGGTCTTACTCTGTCTGAATCCAATTCTTTAAAACTGTAGTGACTGTAATCTTAGTTTGTAGTATGCTTGAATATTTAAATATGCAGTTGGATGTCAGATGTATGCTAACTAAGTTGACTAACCAAAAGATGTTCCTTACCGGCCCCTACAAACCCTAATGACCAACATTGGCTGACTTACTGAGGACCATGGAGGTCGTGGAGCAATGGCTGTCGTCCCAGCAGTCCTCTAAAGTAGCCTGCTGCCTCTGTTAATGGCGAGTCCTGCTCGCCGCCACAGCTACAGTACACAACCTAACCTGCCAGCGTTCCACCGTCTCTCTCAGGCCCACCTGCTGAGCTGCACCATGCACTGTCTGCTGTGGCTCCAGAACATGCGTGCGTCAGGCCGCCCCTGCACGGCCCACGGTGATGATGATGAGGAGGGGGATGAGGAGGAGGAGGAGGAGGAGGGGAGCTGTCAATCAGAGCTGCACGCTATTCTTGAGAGTGCGACAAGACGCATGATCAAGTGTGAGCTGGAGGACTTTGAACTGGTATGAGTCTACATACACACCTGGTATTGAATTACATAGTGGGGATGTACGTCTTGGTGTCCCATCAATAACAGATGGACCAATCAATGTTTAGTTGCAGGAAGCAGATTGGAACACTGCTTTTTAAGGTTACATTTGAGTCTTTTTGTGTTTGTAGAGTATTCCTCCACACACGTGTTATTAAACGGGTTATGGGAGTGTGTGGCTAGCTCTTACCCTCTCCATGTGAACCAACTAGGACAAGTCAGCAGAGTTCTCCATGGCGTCCAGTGTTGGTGTGAAGAACAGCATCTACGCGCTTCTGGTGATGGGAACGTACGAGGTGCTGCTGGAATACAACTTCACCAGGGCCAACTTCAGGTAAAAGCTGCAGGGACACACAGTGCATGGGTCATGCCTGACCATGGTGGCTGGCCTCCTTTGACTGTTGAGAGCATGTGTGCTTGCAGCAAAAAGGGTTTCGAAGACGTGGTGGCGCTGTTCAACCGCTTCCACAAACTGTCTGTGATTCTGAAAGAAAAGTCTGGGAAGGGTCGCCTGTCCTCCAAGCCTCATCGCAGTCTGCTCTCTATGTGCTTTGTGTCCACTCTCCTCACCACACTGTTCAGGTACAGGCTATGCAGGCGTTTATTAACAAAATAACATCTAGGCCAGACAATCATATGGTACAGTATGCAGAGTAATGAGTGTTGTCTGGAACTCCTTTACCCCAGAGACAGTAGTCAGAGCAGAGAGGAGGCTCTCTCAGTGCTGCGTTCAAGCGGGGAGTTCCAGCGTTACGCTGTGACCGTGGCCCTGCAGAAGATTCAACAGCTGGGAGAGACGGGACACACAGACGGCCCCGACGGACAGAACATGGACAAGACCTTCCGCTTCCTCTGTGACATGACCAGGTTGAACCTATATCATGAGTTCATGTGTGATGGAGAAGACCTCTTTTTTTAAATTAGAGCTGCTGTGTGTTGTCATCTTAATATTTATGACAGCCATATGTTTTGTCACTAGCATTGTTGTTTAATTTGGTGACTGACTGTCAAAAGAATTTGATTTGAGCTCATTTTGATTCAATATCACAAAATATATCAAACATGAAATCTTTATTTTTAATGTTCTATTGTTCGAGCATTCAGTACCATTTTTTGATATCGTCTGTTTTAAATATGGGGCAAGGAAAATGAAAGTGCACTGCACAATACATCTAATTTTGTATTTGACAAGATATGCTAATTAGCCTCATGACTAGATCTAGACAAAGCTGTCATGGATAAATGTATGCATGTGTCTGTCCACTCCCTCTAGTGTGCTGATGTGGCGCTACACCAACATCCCAAGCGTGGTGGAGGAGGCAGCCAAGAAGGAGAAGCGATGCAGCCTCTCTCAGCTGTGTCTGGAGGGGCTGCACCGGATCTTCACAGCCTGCCTGCACCGCTACCCAGACAAGATGGCCCAGCTGCTCTCTGCCATGGGTCAGACAGACACACAGGCGCCGTTATTGCCATCGCATTAACCTGCACGGGCGCGTGCTTAATATTATTAGCAACATCTGTGAAATGTTAATTTCAGAGGTCTCGGAAGAGGAGCCGGATGGGGAAAACGTCACTGAGCTTACCTTCTTCTATGTGAGACAGTTTCAGGTGTGCCATCGTGAAGTTGGATATTTACAAAATATTTTTCTAACTCGAGTATGAATGCCAGCATTTCTTTTTGTGATGAGGAAAAAGACAACCACCAATTAGCTGAATCTTAGTTAAGCCACAAATCTGTATGTTCCTTTGTCCACAGAGGGCGCTGTTCACACAGCTCAGCGGTGCAGAGGAAGATTTTAACAGCAAAGAGGCTCAGCTATTGGTCAGCATCTTAAGCGTTCTTTCACATCAAATAGAGCCTTCATCTCAACAGGTTTGCATCCCGACTGTCAACTTTAAAAGGTCACATTTAGTGTCCCACTAACATGCATCTTCATCCCAGTTTACCCAGATGATTACTTGGACTGTGAAAATCTGCAAGGAGACTAGTTTTGGTGAGTCCCACTTAGGGTGTGATTGATGTTGGTACCAGGTGAAAGTTCTGTGTTTGAAGTCTTGTTTCTCACCATTATAGAGGATGCTGCCTTCTCCAAGGGCCTACTCTCCCTTCTATTTAGCCTACAGGTTCTCTATAAAAGTCCTGTCAGCCTGTTGCTGGAGCTAAGCCAAGACATCCACAGCCAGCTTGGTGATATTGATCAGGTACAGCTACGTTTTGACTGAAATTGTGAGAAATTAGATATATCACATGTACAAGGCTATTGGAGAATAGTTCAAGATTAATAATCAAGATACATTGTGATCATTCAGAATATTTTAGCTCAAAATTAGTATTCTTTGTTAAAAGTGTAGTCTGTGATTGTAAACTAATTGTAAGCGAATACACTTAGTCAAATCCACCAAATATTTCCTCGCAGTCCACAAATGCAAAACAAAGTGGCAAGAACTGCGTGCTTTCAGTGGACTGAACATCCTGAATGTTCAATTAACTTTTTCACTGAAAGACCCGTTTCCTCGGAAACGTTCAAAACATTCTTGAACTACTTTCAAAGCCATTTGCTAATTTAATGGGCATGGCGAGTGTGACGTGTAGGACGTGTAGCCGCATATTTTCCAGGGTGTTTTAAGTATTTGTGATTAAGTCATCGTCAAGATTAGTACCATTACCAAATGTCTATTTTATTACATCTTAAATGTATGCCTCTTATTCTAATCAAATAGGTTGACACTGCCATTACATACATATCCTTAGTTTGGAACAGTGCTATGCACTGACAGACGTGGTTCTAGAGCCACATTGGTTCTACCATCATCTTGTGCATCTGTACTGCTGAAACATCTCAACATAAAGCAGTAAAACACAAAGGATGGCTGTTGTTGTTGTTGTTAGCCAAAGCTGCTCAACCCACAGCCTATGGACAGCCCAACTCCTCCCTGTTCTGTTCAGTCCACTGCAGTTCGTGTTCATTGAACATGTAACAAACGTTCCAACATCCTGAACGCAGGGACTGTTTCCAATCTGTGGGGCGGGGCTTCTGAGGGAACACCCCATGCCTATGGCATTGAAGGGCGATGTTTTGTTTTTGATGAGCTCGAAGTTAGCAAGTGTTCTCGAGAATGACAGAGCTTGCCTTTAACTACCTAGTGGGTAATTTTAGCCACAAGAGGGCAGGGTGGAAGCAGGTTGTCATAGTATGTGCCTCACATTAGCATTCAACTTTGCTTAAAGTAGATGATATTTGATGGCTTATATGGTAATTGGAGTCCAAACACTTTACTCTGGTATTATGTCCAAAACTGTACATTTTAAGTCTCATGAATTAGTGTTACTATGTATCAGTTAACCAGTTCTCGACAGCTTAAAATGCCAATTTCTACATCCCATGTATGGACAGGATGTGGAGGTCGAGAACCTGTCTCACTTTGCCATTGTCAATGTGAAGACCACTACAGCAGCAGCAGTGAGTGACTTTCAGAAGAGCTGACTACAGTCCATAGAGCTGTGTTACATGCATTAACATGACTTAATCTGTCGTCCAAGATCCTGGTTCTCTCTCAGTTTGACAAAGTGCTTGATGAAGTGGACTGGCTTATTGCCCAGAAGAAAGGCCAGCTTACCTTGAACAAGCCTAGCTCTGGTAAGCAGTCTTCAATTACCGAATTTATGTATAGTAATTAAATCAATATTCTTCGGTCCAATATTTATAAGTTGGGTTTCAGACAGTTTCAAAGTAAACATGTCTTCTTTTTATTTAAACCAAAGTCCTTATAATGTCTCTGTTTAAACTTCTAACCAAGTAAAAGATGACCGTAAGCATTAGAAAATTAACATTAGCAAAAAAGCCACAACTTGCCGTTGGAATTCAGACATGTCAGTTTTGTTGCACTATACCCAACATAAGAGCGGGAGAATGACACGGGATGATTGACTCCTTTGAGAAGCAGCAAATTGACAGTATACCCCTATCCAACCACCCCGTTGGATACGGACACAAATAATTGAAAACATACTTTTCTAAGACGTGTTTATTTTTTTTTGGTTTAAATTGAGTTCAGGTACTTTTTTTTTTTTTACTGCCAACATAAAACTCAAGGTTAAGGCTAAATTACATGACCAGAGTTCTTTATTGCTAAAATAAAGATGTGAAACGGGCCAGATTTGTCCCCAGTTGGGACATAATTAGAATGCAACCTGTCCATTCACTCCCAGCCAGTTCAATCAGGTTGAGGCATGTGGGGGAACAAACAAAATGAAGCATGTGCTGCCTTAATGTTTCCATGGCGATATATACATTTGTGTAGGTGAAGCCAGCCAAGCAACAGGCCACCAGGGCCCCGTGGAGAAGGCGGTGACGCTACAGCTAGGGACCCTGTTGACGGCAGTGAACGAGCTGGTCCAGACGTCCCTGCCCCCGGGACCCTGCACAGACAGTCTGCTGAAGGAGCTGTGCCGCACATACAGCACACTTACCACCCTGGTCAAATATGTATGCGCTCTCACCAGCTGTTCTGGGGTCCATTTGGGCTGAGTTCCCACGCAGTGATTTTAATATTTTTCCTCTTGTCGTTTCAGTACATTCAGGTGTGTTCAGGCCAACAGGGGGTACTCCCAGCACGCTTTGAGAAGTTGGTACGTTTCAAACCTTGGTTCTTAGTGAATAATCCCAATAATGTTGCAAACTCGGTACACCTCTATTGGTTTCCTTCCCTTCTGCAGGTGAAACTGTCTGGCTCACACCTAACGCCCCAGTGCTACTCCTTCATCACATATGTTCAGGTAACACTTCACAGTAACCTGCATCTGCATGCTACTACTGTTAACAGCAAGTATAACAAATGACAAGCTGAGGCCATGGAGGTTTTAAAAGGTAGTTATGAAGCATCCTATTTCAGCAAAAAGTAGTTACAGTGTCTGATAAGGGCAAATGTACATAAATGTTTCCAGTAGCTTGTTAGTGTCACTGTCCTATACATCCATAAGAGGCAGTGCTGTTAACCTGTTTTCTCCATAGAGTGGAGAGTTGGGTGGAGGTACCGATGCCAAGAAAAAGAAGAACTGTGCCGATGCCAACATTGCAGCCTCTGTGAGTATTGTTTTATATATATTTATATAGGAATTAGATGAATTCAATATTTTATTAATCCGGTCTGTTCAGTGGTGAGGAACTTGCATATCACCATTAGTCAGAGCACAATGTTTATTCAAGGCCTTCTTAATGTCCCGCCTAAGGCTAAGCTCCTGCGTGAAACAAAGGCTATTCCTAACCTGATCTTCAGCATTGAGCAATATGAGAAATTTCTCATCACCCTCTCAAAGAAGTCAAAGGTACTGTATGCATGAAATGAACAGCATCACATATTGTCATCTTTTAAAAAGGTACACATTCCTTTAACATGAAAAAGTTGTCTGCACCAATGACAAAGCTTTTGTCATATCATGTGGAAATATGTTGTCCAGGTGAATCTGATGCAGTACATGAAGCTCAGCACCTCAAGAGATTTCCGCATCAATGCTGCGCAATTGGACACCGCCCTGCAAGACCAGGACAATAGCCAGCAGGTGAGGCGTTAAGGGATTTTACCCCCTTAAGCCAGGATGAAGCCAGTGTAGTGGTAACATACTGTTATCCTGAACCACCTCCAAAGTCCACTTCTTTATCTCTCAGAACCCAGAGACGCAGGAACCCGAGGAGAGCCAGCAACCCAAGAAGAAAAGAAGGAAACAGTGATCACTCCTGCTTCCTGAATGAGAAGTCCATCGTTGAAGTCACAGCAGCCTGGTCCAACATTGTGCTATCTTCCTTTGACCAGAGAGCCTTTTGTGATGTCCATGACTTGATAAATGTCCATTGCTTCACCTGTGGAAAGTTGAGATTTTGTTGAGCTAGATGCAACATGACTTTATATCTTTATTTGTTCTTCAAATGTTATGGTGTTTGTGCAATAAGTGAGAAAATGTATTAATGTTTATATTGTACTTTATATGTAATGTGAATCAAAAAAATTACTAAACTCAAACTGACCTAAAGATCACTTCCATTGTCCATTTTTAGTTTAGCAAACCTAAATTCACAATTGAGGTAGAGGACTCACCCTGTGAAATCCCATATTTCTGCTCCATACCAGCGGGGTTAGAGGGAGTCACACAGTCCATAATCACCTCCTTTCTCAGACAGCGGTCAATGTCTACTGCACTGAAGAAGGCTACGGACTGAGGAAGGTCCTGCATGCCCAAGGCCTGAGCAAACATACTTCTGCAGGGGACAGTTGCACCAGTTGTCATTGAGTGCTAATTATACTGTGCAGGAAGCGCAGGAGATACACCGAGATACGAACCGTGTCAGCAGGTTGGTGATCTGTAAAGCCAGCGCCGCGCGGTAACGGTCTTCGCTGTCGACGAGGTAACGTACCTCGTCGTGAATGCTGATGCAGAAGCGCCCGTCGATATCGTGCTCCTCAAAGAGCCACCTCATAGCCACCAGCATAAGGTGGAGGTAGTCCACAGCTGAACTCTGCACCACCCAGTTGACTCTGCTGGTAATAAACTAAATGGCAGGATGGGCCAGGACTTAGACACAGGATCTGAAAGTACATTTAGACTCGGTGCTGACGTGACCAGTTTACCTCATCTCTGACGGCTGCAGGCTCCAGAGCTCGGCTGATCCTGCAGCCGAGAACCGGAGTGGCTGGCTGGGCTGAATGGGCGATGCTCTCCAGCTTGTTGAACATCTCTGACTCTGTGCCCCCTGCCCACACACGCCGCTCAACCATATTCCACTTCTTCCTTCGTGAGCTGTGGGCGAAGAGAGTGGGTGAGCTGGATGTTTAGAAAGCCATCTGGGTGAGAAGGGGATGCCATTGATAAGTGTGTCTTCATTGGTCACCTCTGGGACGCTATTCTGATCCTGCGTAGCTCCTGCAGGGAGATGCTTCCATCTTCCTCCCTCTCCACCTCTATATCCAGCTCCTTCACCAACCATTCGCCCTCCTCAGAGAGCTTGTATCTGACGGAATAAAAGACCCACGTAAGGACAAAACGATGCAGAAACCTTTCAGCACGTACTGTAGACCATTGTGACAATACTTAAAGAAATAGCCTTGAGTTTACCTTCGTATGCCCTTAGTGAGTGCATACATCTGCCTGGCCTTGGCGGCAGCCTCTGGCTGACTGAGGCGGTGGTTGAACTGCATGAGCAGCCGCTCAGCAAATGGTTGCCCTGCGCCGTAGATGCGGCCATAGTTGAAAACCTTGGCGTGGTCTCGGCTGATGCCGACTGTGTCAGCGGTTTTGCTGTGCAAGTCAGTGCCCTGGCTCTTTTTCCCCTGTAGAGTCATCCAGCCGAACGCTGTACAACCTGAAGTCAACACAGCATTTAAAGTGTATGGGCGGAGCTTGCAACAAGGTTTTAACCAGGCTACGAGTAGTCCCCTGATGTGCCATCCATTGAAAGTTAATAAAAGGGCAGACCAGGCAATACCTGGCAGGTGATTTGAGTAACTAATGTTGATTCTCTATCGCAGTCAGTCAACGTCACACCTAAATTATGCCTGTAGCTGCCAGTATGAAGCTGATTGAGCCAAACCACTGGTGGTTCTGACTGAAGTGCAATGTCAAGCTTGTCCAGACTAATACTAGCGGCAAAGTTAAACTGGAGCTTGTGAGATCCGGTATTGAGGAAAGAACTAACCCTCAAAATTACTCATCTAATAGTTCTGAATGTTTTTTTATTAACTGATTTTTTAAATGACTAATGGTGGATGCCTGGTACTGAAAACATATTTTATATGGAGTACATTTAATGCCATGATGACCACAAGATATTCAAAAGTGGCATGAATACATTGATCTCAATCACTCTACAGTAGTTATATGTACCAATACACTGCACTCTTTTGTAGTTAAAGGTAGAGTCAAGGATGCTGGGGAAAGGTTTCAAATAACAAAAACCTCTCTCCTTCAATGCTATTGGGTGCTTCTTCAAAAGCTCGCCCCCCCAAAAAAAAAACTCAACGAAGACTAAATAATGTTTCCATTTACAAATCCAGGGCTCTGTAGGTATGCCAAATTCTTTTTCCCAGCACACACACAACAGGCATCTAGCTGAATTTGACAAAAAGTGTTATCTTACAATCATGTATGACACATTTAATGACCTGAAGTTATCTGAAAGTGCATGAATAAAATCAACCTAGTTAAATGTACCAAGATACAAGGTACTCGTGCATTTAAAGCAAGGACCATCAATGCAAAGGACATATCTTACCATGCATGCCAGCAAAATGGGCCTCCCCAAGTATTGCAGCAATCCACAGCTCCTGAGAATCGACATCAGCACCCACAAGATGGTACCCAGGGGGCACTTGAACCATGGCCTTCAGCTCGCTGCCTACTCTGTCCCGCTGTGGAAACACCTATTATGTCACCTAAAAGTCCATGCCATTTCATCCAGGGTGATTCAGTGTAGAAAAGGCTTTTATTTAATATTGGGGGAAAAAAAACCTGACTTGCTTAACCAACTACAATGGATAATGGTGATTACATTGCACATACTTACTAGGTTTTGTTCTTACCCTTGCGTTGCTGGCAGTCAGCCATGTTGGTTCCACAGCCCTGCGAGTTACAGTTCCTGCAGTAATGACCTGGGGTAAAATGGCTCCATACTGCCCTTCTTCATCATAATTCTCATGTCTAAAATACAGGACAACTACTGATGTTTACTCAGGCAACCGTTAAGTAATCATACTGTATATTCTAGCTGTTGACAAGATGAAATTCCAGACACACCTGCTCACTGTGCGAGGAAGCTCTCCTTTTCGCAACCACACCACCTTCTGCGAGCTGTCAAAACAAAATGTGTGATTTCAACCTGTAATCTTGTGTTCCTTTGAGAATAATCGTAACACTAAAATATGATCCGTCCTACCTGATACGTTTATGGGCGTTCCTCCAGAAAGAGATCATTTTATTGATCTCCAGTGCCCGTGTGGCGTTGGTCCCACCCCTCCCTGCCCTGAGAGTACCATCTTCCATCTTAGAGAGGAAGTCTTTTGAAAAAGGACTGCCCACATTGTTGTCATTCCCATCCTATAAGATACATTGAAGTTATTTATCTTCCATGAAGTAAGTATTGATTTAAGTAAATAAAACACATATTCACCTTATGAGGCAGTTTGAAAAACCAGCATCCTGGAATGTTAATGTCATTGTGAGGGCCATTACCATGATGAACGTGGCAGTGAGTCTCATCTGGGAAAGCATCATGGGATTGCTGTGGATAAAGAATATGAAACACGTCTAACAATAAAACGAAACAATTCTATATTTTCCAATATTGAAGATATAGATTTTGAAACAATTATCTTGACAATTATCAATCACTTTCATCAGTCATTGAGACAAATTAATACCAAAAAATGACTACTGTAAATAATGCAACATTAACAATAGTCTGAAAACCTGAATCATCCTTCAAATCATCAACTCACATTATTGTTCTTGACTTTCCTCTCAGTGACACTGCTATCTTCAGTCATGTTCTCAAGGCGACTCAACTCCTCTGCCTGAACACAAAGTTGGAGTACTGTGATTATATCTCATCTGAGATCATGTTCAATGATATTCCAATCTGAAACTATATTTCAAATAAAGCTTTGCTTTCCCAATCATACACACACACACAGAAATGTATCAGTAGAATACTGTATATAATGAGATATGAATGATGAATTAAAGTGCTCTGATAAATCACCACTTTATCCACCCTTATTCCACCACTAGAGGGGGCCCAAAGATAATAAGGCTCACTCAATATGCAACCCAATATAAGTCTGGGTTTGTGAGGGACAATACTGTTGCAGGTATGATCTGGATATTTCCAAAAGAGGACAAGTAAGTAAAGTGTTGTAGTCTTATTGGTACAATAATATGTAGAAAATTCATTGACAATTTTACAGAACTGCAAGAAAACCAGTTTCTTGTGGAACTGGTTTTCAACAGTTCACCCCAGATCATCAGACCTACACTTAGTATGGTCATTGAAAATACAGCATATTTCAAAAACATACAAAGAATGATCATCTAATAATGGTTTGGTCCAGCAGGTGTCACTGTGTTGACATCCAGTACATCTCTCTCTGGAAACGTCATTTAGGGAGATTGCCCCCTCCTGGTTGGGGGAGTTACCAAAATGACTTTCCCAGATAGAGATGACCCAATGACACCTGCTGGACTCAATTATTTCACTTATTATTCTTCAGCATATACTCTTATATAATGTGACTTTAGTGTAATGCTTTCAGCTGTTAATTCTTACAGAAAAGACATGACCTTTACTCATGTCCATGCTCTAAAGGCCACTAGGCCAGAACATCAGCATCACTTTGGGTTATATGTGAACCAAAGTGTTTGTTTTCTTCTGTGATGTTGTTGTTTCTTATAATCTACTGCATCAGTAGGGTTGGTGCTTTGTGTGCTGATTATGTGTAGACTACTGTATTGACGCCAAAAACAGTACACACCACACTCAGTTTTTTGCTTCAGCAAACATGTATAATGTTTTGCTGGTTTGGCGTAAGGTTGTAGTTAGTGTTTTGCAAAAACAGCCTAAAGCTTCAACGAGTGACTAAGCAATCAGAAAGAAATGTAAAAGTGGTTGCACCTTCTGCCACACTGCAATGTCTGTCAACATGAGGTCATCTGAGGCTTCGCCAAGAGACTCCACCTTGTCCTTGACTTTTTGTTCACAGTACTCCTTGTACGCACTCTCAATAGCTCTGCGAAAAACATGTTTTAATTATACTTCTTTATGATAAAAGCACTGAAAAGGTAAATCTATGAAAACAGCCAAGCGCTACACTGAAAATGACGTGAACAGTCTTTGTATAGGGCAGGTGCCAAAGGCAGCCAGTTGGATATACTTAAATTAACCCATCGCAGAGAAGGTGTCAGTCATCCCATCAAAACCGCATGCATGCAATACTACTTAATTCAAGCTTACAGTCTCTTGAATACCTGTGTGGGCACACGGGGCCTTCGTCATCTCCCTCAGATTCAAGGTTATCCTTGCGTCCAGGCACCAAGTAGCCCCACCCATGTTTCTCTGTGTAATGCAGTGGGAAGCCATCCCACATCAGGCCCATCAGCTTAGGAGTCACTCTCATCTGTAAGCTGATGAGGCCGGCTCCGGGCAACCAGCCGTCCTCAGACATCTTCTGACACAGCTTACGATACCACCTAGCGGTGACAAGGACACGAATAGCAGCATTAAAGACATAGGCGGTCATTCTGGGGAAAGATATTAGTACTCCATCAAAAAAAAAAAACACATCTCCCTTCAAATGCCAGAGGCCCCACACATTGGAAACGCATTGCAAAGGCTAGGATATTGTTCTTGTGTGCAGTCTGCACCACTTTGTTTGTGTTCCAATGTACAGAGCCAGGGCTGTGTAGAAGCATTGGATTCTTTCTTCAGCAAGCACACAGAATGATAAGCTATCTTACAACCGCTGACTATACCTTGAAAATTAAATAGTTTACATTTGAAGCCCTAGAAGAGAAGACATGTTGGATGGCTGTGTGGAGTGTCATCTTACTCAGGGTGCCCGGGCAGGTGTTGCCTTCTCTTTGGCAGACGGCTCACTGTCTCCTTCAGCCTCTCCACCCTCACTGTGCTGGGCAAGGGGCCTGCCATGTCCTCTTCAGTTGGAGGGCCTGGGTCTAGATGGGTCACAGACCAGGGTAGGCGGAATCACAAGCCTTCACTGAACACAGCCATATTGGCCTTTATAAGAAAACGTTAACTGAAGCTTTTTTCTCTTTGTGAACTAGATCCAACAGGCATACCATATTCAACAGTACAACCATTGCTCTAGTCAGTAACACCAGTACTGCAAGCATCATCAGACAATGCATGATGACATATTTGATCATATATTATGCATGTCATTTCATATTCATAGAGGTTTCAGATCAATCATACCTTCCTCCCAATCTGGAAGAGCAGTAGAACCTTGGATCTCAGCTTCATTTTTACAGCGCTGACTCTTGCTTATCTTCACTTTCTTTTGCTTGAACTCCTGCACACCCCATTCTAAGTCCCAAAGCCAGGGATCCTCTTTGTACCTTAGCCAGTTAGCACAAGGCTGTTTAGACTGGGTTTGAATGTACACAGAAATGACCAGTGGAACAGCGCTGTCCTTACTTGTCGTCCTGTAGCATCTGGCAGGTGTCGTCTGCTAGATTCATCAGAGACTTCTTCATCTCTCTTTGGAGCTCTTCATATGTGTCCTGGGAATCCTCCAGGTACCGCCCCCAGTTCTGATTGACAGGAAGGTAGCTCACGCCCATCTCCAGCATTCCTGCCAGGGTCACTGGGTGAGGACACCTGGGGCGAATGTACAGGGGGGACAGAGATTAACTCAGAGGAAATGCACCTGAATGCTCCTCCAGCAGCCCAACGCGCCCCGCCCCCAATTCCAGCAATGTGCTTCATGCAGAATATACAGTATCGTATCATCGTGTGGGGTTTCCAGGGGAATATAACTATATAAATATGTCCTTTAAATGAAGGCGCTTGGTACAGTGGCAGAGTGTAGAGGTGGGTGGGGCTTATTGGGTTAGTTATTATTACTGACCTCTTCATGAAGAGGGGCAGCTGTTCCGTGAAGACTTCATGAGTTGCCTGCACATCTAGTGCACAGTACTCCATGAGCTCCTGAGTGAGTGGGGAGCATAAATGTCAAATGTCGAGCCACTTAACATGAAACCAGCCCAATAGATGCACTCGGCTGCTTGGGAACAGCGTACGACGCGTCACCTGGAAATTGTTCCTGACATCAGTCATGCTGCCCTTCACAAAGATCTCCCTGGCCTCCTTCTGCAACGGCTGCCCTCCTACATAGAGCGCATGGACGTCAGCCAGGTTATTGATGCTGCCTATATTCACCCAATCCCAGGAGCTGATCTACACACACACACACACAATCACAAAAAGACAAATATTGCTATGAGCATGATAGTGGTCTCCAGCAAATGGAATGGTTGTGATTTGTACTTTTAATGGTAAATTGACTGCATTTATATGTAAATGCATTTAGAAAAGTTACATTATGTTACTGTTGTTGTATTATACTGTACATGTCACACATCATTAACAGTGATGTGTGATCAACATGGTTATTTATATAAAAGCATTGTGGCTCAAAGCTTTTACTTGAAGGAATTGCTGTGAAAACAGAACCACAAACCATGGGGCCTTCCCTCTTCGGTCTAAACTTTTTCAAGTGCTCCTTGACCACATGGAGGCCTCTCTTCTTGCCCAGCTTGTTGGCCATCCACAACGTACGCTGGAAGCCGGTCAGTCCTGCGATAGCCATGTGAAGGCTCATGGTGTCCATGAAACGCATCTTGGAACCCTTCAGGGACGGAAATGCAATAACTGGACGATTACACGTGAATAATTTATAAGCCTTCATTTCAAAACAGCACGAGAGAAATTGAGTGCGCACCTTTAACAGATATTGCTCCTTTATGTGTGTCCGATCATAGCTGACATTATGCCCTACTATCAGCCTCTCCTTCCATTGACCCGCTGGAGGGCGAACAGAGTTGTTAGGGGTCTCCAGTGGGATGAGGTCAGCTGGGGTGAGCCGACTAGACCAGGAATACCGCTCCTCAATCAGTCGCTTACTACACCATGAATACCTAGAAAAGCAGACACCATGGTCATATTTAAAGTGGATTTAATACATCTCCCAAACATAATGCATCTTTAATAGTGCACTGCAGCATATTGCCATTTGTAACAACATATAGAGGTAATAGTCTTTTTTATTGTATTAATATTTTTCTCCTTCCTTACCAGGCAGTGGGAGACATGGCAACAGCCAATGTGGGACAATGTCCCTCCGTAACGCACACCTCCACATCAAAAACCAAAGCACACTCATCAGGAAAGTCCACCCGCTGTCGATCTCCGTTTGGCCCATAACGTGTCCAGCCCATATCCCAGGCCCATTCATCCGGCTTAGCAGGCAACACAGCATGTTGCAGCTGATTTGCAGCCTCTAAGTAAGGAAAGCTCTGTTTCTGGGCAAGGATGCAGAAGTGTTCATCAATGTCCTTCCCATACATGTGGGGCAACTTCAACTCCACGTCGGGCAACAACGAGGTCTCTTTCCCCCAGAGCTGGTGCTTCTGCAGGTGCCTCATGCTCCGCTCTACCTCCTCTTCTCTGTATTCTGGCTCCAGTCCTCGAAATATTTGCTCCTGGAGGTTCCTGGACAGCATCTGGATGTTAAGGGGGTTTAAACGGGTATCTGAGGAACCCAGTGCCTGAAGAGATTGAGGTTTGGTGGAGTACGATGAACGAAACCACATCCATTGGACTGAACGGAGAGACTGTCTGAGAAGACAACGTGGACGCAGCATCGCTTCATAAGGAGTTCATACAGAGCACTGAGTCTCCATCTTAACATACAGTATAAACATATCTGATCTCAAACAGTCAAGCTAAAAAAAACATTACCGGTACACGCACAAAAGTACCACATACTGGTTAATGAAACGACTAGAATGACTCTCTCTGCCGAAAAATATCTTAACATATTAACAAAACACATCGGATACCATGTTTTAAAGAGAATATACAGTTGAGACAAAGAAAGTACGCTTTAAAGAGAAGCCTAGTTCTTCTGACAGTTCCATTTCCACAACTCATATGCTAAGCTGCTCATGTGCTTGGTAAGACTGAGCTACCATGTCAGCGCCCCTTAGTGCCAGGGCGGACGTATCACCATTCAATATAATTGCAAAAACATTCAAACAACAAAATAGCCATCGTGTGCTTCATACGATAAGGACTTTTTATGCAATATACTATCTTTTAGCATCGTATTACAGCCTATTGACCTGTACACATTAAACCCATTTTAACAATATATCATAGCTGACAATACTATTATAATTCTAATGGGCCGCATAAGCTGATGGATAAGGCGTCTGACTTCGACTCAGATGGTTGTAGGTTCGAGTCTTGCCGTGGTCGTATTATTTTCCTTACCTGGGGAAATAGACTTCTTTCGTCATTCCCAAATAATGTAGCCTACAACTTTTCATTATATATCTGTATATTGACCTATAAAAATGTAACCTATGAAATAGGTAGGTTAACAAGGCCTATCCAATTTTTTATAGCAACATGTTTTTTATATTAGTATTCAGCGTTTATAGTGTTAGTGTTTGCTTGTTACCTATGAAATTCATAACTAAGCGCCTTTAAACCTGTTAAGAGACATATTGTCATATTTTGCTAAATTGATTGACAATTTAATTGTGATGATCCTGTAGAGTAGACCATACTTTCGCTAGACCTGCCTAATTGTCTAATATTTATAACTAAATATGAATAGGCATATCTATAAGGCGTTATACAGCGAACAGCTAGTCAATTGGGTAGAATGATAATTCCAGTTGATTGATTGTTTGATTGAATTTCTTTATAGATTTAAAAAAAAATATTAGTGGCACCTCTAACAAGAAATGCCCCAACTACAATGAAAACATCAATAGTCTTACGACTTATTTCCACTGTGGTCCTTTTTAAGATGGTAAAGGGTAAGTTACAAACATGTTAAAACATAATTTTATTTAATAATACAAATGTCGATACCAATACATTATACAGTAGTTTGTAGTCCATATACATGTTTATTTATACTACAGTATTTTGACCTACATTTACAGCCCATTCCACATAATAACTCCCTCTTGTGGTGTGTTTGTGGTATTCCCTTATTTTGGTAAAATGGTTGCACAAGTACCTTGGAACAATATAATTGACAATCCTGTAAATTAGACACATTTTAAGATGTGAAACTTGCTCTTCCACCCTCAGCCATTTAAGGCTGATAAAATGAGCTGGAAGAAGATGTGTCCCAAATGGAAGTTTGAGGACCAACCATACAAGTTTATTTTTTGATGTCTGTATCATATTTTTAAGATCATAGATTACATGCGTAATCAAAGTGACACTGCACAAGAGCCCCTGCTAAGGTCTCTAGTGCAATTCAATCCAAAAAATAAGATATTCTTGTCAGGAATCTGATTTTGTGGTTAATTTTAGTAAGCACTAATTGTGACTATATCCAGATAAATGGTTGTCTAAAATACAGCCTAAATAATTAACAGATTTCTTGGCTGAGACGTTTATATTTCCCACCATTATGCTGAATTGAGGAGCCTTCTTCAGCTTTACCTTCGAACCAAAAAGTATGGCCTCGGTTTTACCAAGATGAAGTGACAGCTTATTGTCAGATAGTCATCTACTGATTTGAGATCATTCTTTGCTCAATACTATTTCTACCTCAGATATGTCCTTGTGCAATACCAATAATGCAGAATCATCTGCATGTAGAAAGAGGTCACATGTACATGCAGATTTCATGTCATTAATATACAATAGAAAATCAATGGGCCTTAAACACTTCCTTGAGGGACCCTGCATTCCAGGAGCATGGGTTTGGACAGAGTTCCATCCACATCCACCATTTGTTTCATACCTCCAAGATAAGAGCTAATCCATTTTATTGCTAAACTGTCAAATCCCAATGCTGTTACCTTTGTTAGTAGAATGTCATGATGCACAGTATCAAATGCCTTTTGGAGATCAAACATGACCATACCACAATACTTTCCCTCATCTATCTCTCTCCTGATGTAATCGGCAGAGTAAGCAAGTATCAGTAAAATGTGAACAGGCATATCTGTATGCCTATATGCCTAGTTTAAAAAGAAAAACATTGTTAGGCTATATTATAGGCCTATTCATATTATCATTTAGTCAGTTGTCTTTTACGTGGGCTAGTCATATATCAAAACTGTCTATATAAAAATCAAAGTACAGATAGGCTACCTACTTGTAGGCTAACTTGTAGACCTATTCCTGTCGTTTTTGTAGGCTATAGGCATATGTGGACACACAAAGACACCTGCAAATTTAGCCTATAGTCTACATTTTATTCATTTGTAGTAGAACTATACATTTTTCCAAGTGGTTAGATAGGCCTACTGGCATAGCCCGGTATACCACCAGGCAATTGTAGTATTGCACCCATTGGATTAAATCATGCTTCACTCTGATCGTTTGTATTGAATGAATAGGCCTACTGAAGCTAAACGTAGGCAGGCTAACGCAAACGTAGGCCTAAACCAAACGGCCTATAAACGCAATAAGCATAATAAAACTGCTACCTTTGTTACATTCAAATAGGAGATAGGATTTGGAGGGAATTATGAATATGCTCAAAGGATGTTCATATGCGTCAAGAACCACATTAACACGTGCGCGCGCGCGCAATTCCCTAGATATGACCGATAATGCGATTGGTCACAAGGCAACCTGCCACTGCGGTGACGTCACTTAGGCTAGGACGCGGTCACTATAGAGGAGGCGCGCAAGCAGGAGGCGAGCAGACCTGGTGAACTGGCGAGGAAAGCGGACTTAACCCAAGAGCATCACACACACAGGGAACGATATGAGAGCGGAAAAATTACAAAACGGATAAATTGGAAGACACGTCTCCAGTTTCTCCGGTTGGATCTCCAAAACAGGTGAGGCAGACTAAATTGAATAGGCTATAGTAGGCTATATAGCCTAGAACTATAAGCACGAGCCTACATGATCAAGCGTTAGATTTGGCAGCGAATCGTGTTGTCGTTATTATGACGACAATATAGGCGTGTTCTGTGAAATTTAACATTTTTTATATCTAGTGTTCTATTAAAATATTCTGTTCTAAACGAATTATTTAATGGTCAGAAAACGCATGCACTTCATCGGAGGTGAGGGAATCGAGACTTGAGAAACAAAACACGAAGAAAGGCTCATAGAGCATTTCAGTGGTATAATAATAAAACAGCTACTCGGCCTGTAGCCTATATTATGTCAGAATAGTGGTAATAAACTGGCGAGGTTATAAAAGCCTAGTTTAGAAAATGGGCCATTTGCAACTCTCATTAAAAGCAAAGATACAGTAGCCTATACGTCGCCTCATGAGCCAATTGAACTTATATATTATGTTAGAACACATTTCATTCTAGTTAGTGTCGTTTTTGTTTTTTTACCAATAATTTGTTGATCTTGGGACGACATTTCCATGCTCTTGCAAACGCTTACTGAAAACCTGTTTTGCTGTTGTCCCTGGTTCATGTTCATGGTTATGTTCTACTCGTGTCGCCCACTGATTCAGCAACACCACACAAGCCCCTTATAGATCACTGCGCGTCTCTATTTCAATGTAGCCCATTAGCAGACTATAGCGTAGGTTATTTGTTAGATAGGCTATGTATCTAGCCTCAACCTCATTTTTTTATCTCTCTGTAGGCGTGTGTGTTTTTGAAAGCTGTATCGTAACTGCAATTTAATTTAGTTGATGTAATCGAGTCAGTTCTTTCATTAAAAATTAGACTTAATTTCTTGAAGCGCATTTTTTGAAGTTCACTAGGCTAAATGTTTAGCCCATTAACTTTGTTAGGCTATTTAGTAGAACTAAGATGTCCAAAACAACAAATACAATATAGGCCTATAGGCCTGCTATCTCTTAATAAAAAAAAAAACTCCCTATGTGAATAGTTTATAATTAGCCTGTTATATTATCCAAAATTATAAAATACTTTTTTTTTTTAAACCCACGTGTTTACCCATACTGGAGTGAGAATAATTGTGCTTGGTCAATTGCTAAATGTTGTAGGCCTTAAAGTTTTAATAAATATTTATTTTTCTTTGTAATATTAAAAATATATATATATATTGCATTTTGATCATTATGTATTGATTATGATAACTGGCCGTTTATAGGCCTATAGGCTTACAACATGAGCCTGTAAATTAGGCCGTGTAGGCTATAGGCTATAGCGCATATACCCATGGATTGGCCTGTACCGAATTAGTTTTGCTTCATTCTGTGCGTTCATTATTGATGTTTAGTCTATACAAAAATTACACTTTATTCCATATGTCCTGCTGTTTCGTTTATTTCTATAGTGAAATGCTTACAAGTGTTATACTTAAATATTAATCTATCTCATTTGACATTGTTATAGATGTGTAATGGACCAAGCCAACACAACGTCTGCCAAAAGGTCGAATATGAAAGGTGGTCGGTTTTTGTCTTTGGTTATCTAGCTGTATGATTATTAATGACCTGTCATAAAGCTAGATAACCGAAAGTAAAAATGACTTCCACAACTTTGCGTTTATTCAATAACGAGATTGGGCAGCAACGTTTGAGATATGTTGACCGTGACTGCATCTAAGGTAAGACAACACTTTACTATAGGCTATGTATTTTCTTCTACAAAAGTAAAAAATCTGACATTATCTAAAGTATGGGCATACAATCCGAATAGATAGTAGGTTTAGTAGCAGGTATAATAGGCTAATGCTGAACACAAGATTGTCCTTTGATTCAATTTGGATAATCCTGATAAGTAGGTATACGATTATTAATTCTAATTGAGTAGGCCATACACATATTAATTAAATCAAGCTTAATCAAAGCAACATTATTTTTGACGGTTAAACTTGAGACAGGAGGCAGGAGCTGTCCATGTAGGAGGGCAAGCACTGGTGCTGAATGGCAAACAGGTTACTCTTTGATGAAAGGGCCCCATCTTGGATCAGGCAAGGAAAAATCAAGAAAATCAAAAACACAAAAAAAACTTGTACTATATTTGTAATAGTTATAATAAGTATAGTCTGTTTTTAACAAGACAATGAATAGGCTACATAGTATAAAGTAACTAATATAATGCATTCCTTATTCTTTACTGTAGATATGTATGGGCTCTACTTATAGAAGTTGAGTGGTAGCCCACACATTCAGGTTTAAGAAAAACACTTGTGACTGTATTTCTAGCTGGTCTCAGGGCCTCCGAGATTCATTGTGTCTTGCTTCAATAAGAAGTACAAGGCCAAGATGTGAACTTCAACTTGGTACTTCAGCGCTGCATATGTTCAGCCTACAGAATGCCACCCTTATTGTTAGGCCTAAAGAGCAAAATAACTTGCGTTCACTCGCTCGGTTAACTACCTAGCTTACTGTCACAACAGGCTGAATGCAAATGTGATTCAGAGCAAGATTTTGAAGACGGAGAGGCCACTGTATCACCTTTCTCACCACTTTCACAAGCATGGCCAGTAGACTTACACTAATATATTGTCCCATTATTCCCATTATTACGTGGACATGGAAATAATATTAATGCAACATACCTACATAACACGACAACAGCCTTTGTTAGGGGTTAGTGTTTCATTCCTGCCCTCTTCCATCTCATTGCCGCAGGTTTCACATTTTCTCCACCCGAAGTTCTTTGAGAAGAAACAGCCCAGATGGCAGAAATAACCTTCAGGAAATAAAAACGACCGGCAAGAACCCCTACTCCTGCCCTTCAGTGTTTTTACCCACAAGCCCTCTAATGCCATCTGCACTGCCAACGGGGGAGGAGGGGGGGTGGATGAGGGGTGCATAGTCGGCCATGCCAGGAGGAGGACAAAGACCACCCCCCACAGAGTATGGCCCACAGTGACAGGAGCCATCTTGGGATTGGGGTGATGTAGTGTCCGGTCGCCGCCGCGCCTAAGATGGCTGGACTGGCACACAAGGTGAGTTGCATCATGGGATGCCTATGTTGGATACCAGTGGCATGTTGGGGTGGGAGTGGAATTCTATTTCCTCCACCAATCACACAACCTTCTTCCCACTTTCCTCTCTGTTCCCTTCCATCCTACGCTTTAGCTAATTAGCAGTTAGGGGTAATGAGGAGATGTGTGTGTGTGTGTGTAGGGTTGGGGGTGTTAGGGGGTGAGATGGGGTTGGCTAGCAAATAAAATTAATGAGCTGGCACCGGCTGAAGGAAAGCTGCCATGCTGTCTAGTCACGGGCCTACTTTAATCCTCTACCTTGCACTGTGGAGAGGCATTCTGTGCCACAGTTATAGGCTATAATGCCACAATAGTTTTGTTCCAAATTTTTTGTTGAAATCCAAATTGACAATGTTCAATGACAATCATATGAAACAAAAAGAAACACACACATTATTATTGTGTACAGCAAATTACTTGCTGTGAAATAAAATGCCATATGAAATTGTTAAAATAATCTACAAAATGTAACCTGCATCAATACTGTAGAATTATTTAGAATTCCTCTTGGCTTGCATTTCTGTTTATTTATGGTCCTGCACAAAATCGTGGTGTTTTATGTATTGAGGATATGAATGGAAATTAAAAATGTTACCCATTTTATACACGTTATGCTACTTTATGCTATCTAACGTAATTTACTGTATAGCTAACTGCCAAACAACAACACTGAGGACAAATAATCTAGCACATTTATTGTTTAAATGTATATATTTTTGCAAATGATTTTACTGACGCGTACTGTAATGTTTTGCATAAATCATGGGAATGTCACTTGCAACTTCGCATACAGCATTGAACATAACCTTTATTTTTTAGCGAATGTGCTATATGCAACAATCTTGGGCATTTCATGCAAAAATGAAAAAGAAGGTGGTATAAAATGAATGTTTCTACACGCACACACACACACGTATGCTTTGGATACTGCAGGCTCGTGCCCATGGCGACTCGCAGCAAAGCGGAGGACAAAAACGTGAGACAGACATGTGAGTGTGTGTGTTCAGCGCCGATCTGTGCAGCTGCAGCCCGTGTGTGCGTTGATGAACAGCGCCTCGCATTCGCACATTATCATTCATCCCCACTCTCTCTCCCCCCTCAATAGCCCCCCACCCCCTCCCCCCTTCAAGCCCTGTGTTAAAAAAAAAAAATTAGAGCCTGCTTTCCCACCATTGTGGCCCTGGTGTTGGGGGGCAGGGTGGGAACAGCCCCTCCAGACCAGACAGGAGCAGATGCCTGAGACATTAGACTATCACACAGATCACCGGGGTCCTGTGAGCCCCCCGAGTTTTAATGTGCACGAGGCGAGGGTATGTGTGTTTGATGGGAGGGGGGTATAGCCAGGCCTTAGAGTGCCACCTGACTGTTCATTAGTCTATTCAGCCTCCTCTGCATGTCTGAAAGGCACAGAAATGTTGCTGGCCTTTACTGTGAGATGAGGATGGGGATTTTCCCCAGAATTAGACATGCATGCATTCATGCTCGTGGTGTATGAGAAACACTCGCCTACACCACTGCAGCATGCTATGCGTGTTGTCTTGTGCTAGGTGATGCGGATGCATTGCAATACATTGATCCATTTTACAGTAGTAACACTGCACAAAGCTACATGGTATTGGGGGTGCTCTTAGTGCATACACACATTTGACGTTGTGAAACGTGTCATTTGGAGTTATAATACAAGACAGTCAACTGGGTGAATCACTGAATGACTCAGCTAAGGCAAGGGGTGGGGTGCTGCCGAGTGCTGTAGTGATGTAACCAGAGGATAATGATTATTAATGAAACCCGTACTGTACAGTGCTCTGTGTGATATGTAAGGCCCATGGTGCAGGTGACATGTCAAAAGGCAATTCCCTCCCGTTATTCTTTTGGAAAGGCTCCATGCCATCATTATAATTGCATATGTGCTGCTCATCTGCGATATGCTTAGCATCGCTTCAGGCAGGACGCAAAAGGGAAGACATTCATATTGGACATCCAACACCATTCCGTCAGGGTAGTCATTTTCTAGCAACACAAATGGTGTTAGTGGAAATATTACTTGATCGCAGCTTCTGAAGTGAGAAAACAGTAGAGATTCTTTGCGTCTCAAGATGGTGGTGTAAAAAAAAAAAAAAACCAGCACACCCAAAGATCCAAAGATATGGTGGCTCTTTTTAGGAAGGGGTTGTTCTTCTGTTGAGGTTTATAGTGTTAAAACAATTGGAGTTGGATACACGTGGTGTTGGGTGTGACTGATGTGCTGTCAATTTTAAGTCTTAGGTGAGTTTTGAGTTATCAAAAGATTGGGTCATCTGTAGTGTACAGTGTGAGTACAGTGTGAGTACAGTGTGAGAATGTTGCTTTACAAGACACATTTAGCAAAATTAGGTGTCCTGCTGCAAACACTTGTTTCTGTAGTGGGTTATTTGTAATTGTCATCTTTGTCTAATTTATAGATTTAATGGAGATTTGTAGAAATTACAATTTATTGGGGGTATAGCCGGATTAACTGTTCTTTTATTGTGTCCACTTTGTGAGTCTTAACAGGGCTCTTAAATACAAATGTATCTTATCTTAATCTAGGACTATGACTGGCATTAAGTATTTTGGAAGACAGAGAAAACTTTCTCCATCTCTGGATTTTCAGATTAGGCCTGTCTGTCTGCCACAAGTAGAAGTCACATGCTCCCCCCATTGAACGTAGAGGAGAATTAACAGACTGAGCCTTTAATACAGGCAGTCCTCTGTAATCACCCCAGAAAGAGATGAGTTTTTAAGGGGAGCAAGAATCCTTAGCATGACCTCCTTTCCTGGTAATACTGTACATATACTGTACCGGTATGTTGTTCAAACTGAGAATGAAAAATCAGAACAGATGTTATTAATAAATGTTCACAGTTCCCCTCTGCATTTTTCACATCCAATGGGATCCACACTAAGAGCCAGGAATCAGTCAAGTTCAGGTTCATGGTTGTAGTTAGCCAGAGGCTGACAACAGTGTCTGTGGCCACCCAGCTATACAGGAAGGGGATTGTGTGTGTGTGTGTGTGTGTGTGTGTGTGTGTGTGTGTGTGTGTGTGTAGCCTTTGACCTGTAAGGTTGCTAGGGGAAAGAGGCCGGCCAGCTCAGTAATGTACATGTGAAAAGGCCGAACTGTCAGAGCTGTCCGACAGACATCAACCCCCTGCCACACACACACACACACAGATAAAGTGAGAAGGTTTGTGAATGTTAGTTTCAACGGGGTAATATATGAATCACAGTAGTTAGACCTCCAATCTCACCTTCTACTCTTGTTGAAGTCTTCCCATACTCCATAGGTGGACATGCACCCCCCGTCCCATCTCATTTATAAGCCCCTCCCTCTAAACCCCCTCTAGTCTTTTGAACATGTCTAGACAACTTCTGTCTGAACCTCCATCCTCTGTGATCGTTGGTTTACTTTGGTACCTTTTGTAAGCACTGATGTCTGTTAAGATATTATAACAGGATTGCCGTGTAATGTCTGTATCATGTCAAATCTGTTGTAGTGTTTATTACCCACCCTTAAAAAGAGGATTTTCATAATTTATTACTGTCATGAAAAAATGTTTCTCACTCTAGGCAAACTGAATCGTCATATTCTTTTTTTTACAATTTTTTTGTGGAAAATTGTCATCTCTTAACCCATTGAGGAATCTTTATTCCCATTGTGTAGTGTGTGTGTGCGTGCGTGTGCATGTCCGTGTGTGTATGCATGTGTGTGTGTGCATGTCGGTCTGTATCAATGTTTGTCAGAGAAAGCATGCAAATCTACTGATGGTAATACAAGCATGTTTCCAGTCCCCTGTAAATGTGGGTCTCAGTGTGGGCCATTGTGGTCTCATTTGAGGTCTTGTTCATTCAGGGGAGGGGTCTTCGAAATTAAACAGCATATATTTGCATACGCTCCATGCTGTCTGCAGAGAGGGAGCAGCCCAAAAAAAAAAAAAATCAGACGTGGACAAAAGAGAATGAGGGACAAATCCGTCATTGTGAGGCTGGCTAGAGAAAGGGCTTTTCTGAATTGGGGAGTGGGTGAAAATTGACAGAGAATGAGTATGGGCTGGTTCCCTGTGGGGATAAAAGCCTTGAGATCCCTCCGTGCATACGAGCTGGAAAATGGGAGAGCCGAAAAACAGAGCGCACGGAGCCTATCAGAGCACAAGAAAGGAAACTGTTTTCTTGGGGGGGGGTTACATCAAAACGTAGAATGTGTGATATAACAACAACTACAAAAGCTTGAACTCCAAGGCATTCCACAAAACACTCGTGTTGTATTGAGTGTTGGCACTATCAAAGTTAATCCTAAACATAATGGAAATGTATAGCTGTTGCTTATGTCTGGCAAATGTCTATTTTGTTATGCTATAACACTGTATGTACTATTTAAATACATAATTGACATTCTAAATGATGAATAATATGTGATATATGGTATGTGAGATCATATTAACATTGGTTACTCTTTAAATAATTGGTTGTTGTGTATCAGCCTATGGCAAAACATTTAGGGGGAGGGAGGTTTATGTGATTAGTGAAGGCTTCTGAATCCAATCAGTGGTTAATGTTTTCCCTCTCCTGTTATTTCTTCACAGGTCTGGATCAACCCAGAATCTGCATGCTTGAATATTTTGGAACCTGCCTGGTCTAAAAGCACAGAGACTGTACCAATCCATCGACATGTAGCATGTTATATGTGTGTGTCCAAGAGTGTGTACTGGATGTCCAATATATGAAATGCAATGATGAAGATATATTTCAAACACACTGTATTAGTATGGAATTCTAAACTGTAATGTTTAAAGATGTATGGATGAATATAATATTTTAATTGCAAAAACATAAACTCACCAGTCAAGACAGGTTGTTATAGTAATGTATTTTAATGTAATAGTAAAAATTTGCATTTTAAGTGTGGTGTTTCCTTTTCAGTATGGTTTGTGCGCATTTGCGTGTGTGTGTGTGTGTGTTTGTGTGCGTGCGCCTGTGTGTGTGTGTGTGTGTGTGTGTGTGCTCGTGTGTGCGTGCATGTGTGTGTGTTTGTGTGTGCCAGTGTAGCATAAATGTAAGGGAACATGTTAATGTTTAATAAAAATCTGCACTGCTGAAATGTTCTGTCCTTCAAATATGTTCTTGAAATATACCGTAGAATTAATGTATTTGTAATTTAGTGTCAGCTATAGGAATATGGTATTATTTTTTATTAATATAGACTACAAACATAATATGCAATATGTGTAGTCTAACCAAATTCAGAATATTGTCATATTCTTTGATAGTAGTTGGCTTCTAAATAACGAACTGTCAGCATATACCAAATGCCAGTAGACTTATGTTGACCATCTAGAAGACCTTTATGAGTGCAGTCAGTCACTCAATGAGCACAAGAGCAGAAAGTCTATGCTTAATAAACAAATGACATCATAAAATATTTACGTGCATAAAGTAAAAACAAAGTTTTGACTCTAAACTCAATTCTGATAACCACAAGGAAAGAGAATTGTCTCGTTATTCGGATACATGTTATAGGCCTGAAGTATGCTATCCTGCACTAGTAGTTGTCTGGGTTTTGACAGAGTCAATGTGTGAGAAGTATATGGGTGACCCCTCAGACAGTTTTAATTTGCTGCTGAATGGCAGCGACTTGCACACCAGAAGGTGGGTGGGACATGCACGAATCACTCCTATAGTGAGATGGCATAACTCACTGAAGATATATTAAAAAGAAATGTACATTTTCACTATAGAAAAATAATACATATTACAGTATAATATAAATAGTATAAAACATTTTTATGATTATTATTATTATTTTAATGATGATGATGATGATGATTATTATTATTATTATTATTATTATTATTATTATTATTATTATTATTATTATTATTATTAATTAACAATGTTGTTAAGCCCAAACTTATACTTTTGAAATTTAATCAGGTTTAGGATTAGTGTACTGGTCAGTGAAGGCTATATATTTCACCTTTAACCTCAATCAGCATCAGTCTGATCTTGTTCAGCCATCAAGGTCAATGAGGGATTATTTACTTAACATTAATAGAATCACTGTCTGAGTGACATATAATAGGTGACAATAATATATTGAGTCTCCAGACATTTCTGATGTTGCTTTTCCACCAATTGTCTCATTT
Organism: Typhlichthys eigenmanni; assembly: GCA_027564635.1. Taxonomy (NCBI): domain Eukaryota; kingdom Metazoa; phylum Chordata; class Actinopteri; order Percopsiformes; family Amblyopsidae; genus Typhlichthys; species Typhlichthys eigenmanni. Next base: position 28,061 of record JAODUK010022048.1, read on the forward strand.
TAATTGTTCTATTTTTGTATGTTGTTTTGAGTATGTTCTCTCATGTTATTTTTGTAAATAGGCTTATTTACTGTTCTAGAAATATATATGTTTTTATTATATTCAGCCTACTCATATGAGAACAGATTTTACATGAATTCAAAATAAATGACACGAAAGCAGGCAATAGTGTTGCTATATCGATGTATTATTGCTCAATAGGTTACAGTAATAACAATAAGAAACAATAGCAATAAAAAACAAAACTTTTTTCTTGCTGTGGGTTGTATTATTAAATTCTAAAAGTAGAAAAAAGTGGAATCCAACATTCTGGGTTATTTTGCATAGAAAATCACAGGCCTATAAAAATGTAGAATATATACAGTATAATATATACTCTCTATTTTGTCAATCATTTCTCAAACAATTAATATGATTATGTATTTCTTATTAGATGCTTTGTGTGGACAGCTTTCCTTCATTTAACCTTTCTCTCTCAGTATTGACCTGTACCAGCTAGTTAGGTGAAAAAGCACTTTCTGATGGGAGTGTGTTAAGACAGGCCGGCTTGCAGAAACCTGTTTTATCTGGCCCCAGTGTCATCAGGGGTTAGAAGGTCATGGTCTGGACAGTCCCCTAGAGAACAATAAACAAGCTGAGAGGCAGAGGGCAAAACATGTCTGAGGCAAAGCCATAGGTCAAGGGCCACTAATGAAGTGGTCATTTCCTCCAAATCCCCAGTGACCATTGGGATGACATATGAACAGGAAAATACATATTTTTTGAGGGTTTAAGAACGTTTGTTAGTAATGTACATGTTATATGGAATTATTGTCAAAACAATAGCAAATGCTACTGAATTAAATAGTGCTGGAAATTGAAAGAAAATAGCTGATTCTCTAATGAACCAACCCACTCTCAGAAATCAAATTGTTTGTACATCTATGGAAGGCAATCTAGTCTAAAATATATTTTAAAGCATTGCCATTGACATTGATTAAGACCTTTATTTTCCCCAAGAGCTGTTTCTCAGAAAATGTTCTAAAGAACTTTGAATGGGCCTACATATTTTCATATCAACACTAATTGCCAATTAAGAGACTGAGAAGAATAGAGGCCATTTTTTGTCTTTTGCAGATCAGCCATGGAATATAAACAATTTTGGAGGGAAAGTAAGGAGCAGCTTATGCCTTTTGTAATTTGTGTCTATATGTGAATCTTTAGCATAAGAATGGGGATGGGGCCTGTGAACTTCTCTATACTGACCTTTCTTGCATAATGTGATATCACTCAGGCAGTCCTTTCGCCTTGCCTAAAATCCTAATCAGGCTGATTTAATGTATCCTACAAGCCACCCCACCTCCTCTTCTCCTCCTAATTTATTGAAGGCAGGCTTTTTTAGTTTTGCCATGGGGCCCCTATGGGGGCCCAGGCCCCCATTTCTTGCCCGAGTTTTTTTTGTATATAATCAATTGGTTCCTCTTTTAAGAAACTCATGGTTAATCCAAACTAGTATGGCAAGAATGCTTATATATATATACACACTATACTGTAAAATAGGATTAGTCTTAACTACAAAAAATAACTGAAATCGGATCCTGTTGGAGTCAAAATGGTGACGTCATTGAATGTGTTTGTTATGTAAAAGATAATCTATAAGAAAGTGAGGAATTGTTTATTGTTAAAATGCAATAGCCTTTAATTAGATATTTCGCATAAATTAGTATGGACTGTAAACTACATGACAAACGAAAACTGTACAAATATTTATTTTAGAGGATCGAGGAAAACAGGGGGTTAATGCCATCGTTAGCCAAGTAATGCCCTCTACACCAGGAGAATGGTAGGCTACATATAAGAAACTGATATCTGACTGGCAAATATTTTATGTGAGGTTGGTGCCCTTAAGATTACAGGCCTATAGCGTTGGCTATTTGAATTAAAACAACATTCCAATACATGATTCAGTTAATTAATCTAATCTTAATCGAGCAAGAATGCAAGCATTTTTAAATCATCAGCATCAGTCTGAAAATATCTCTACTATAATAAGAAAAAGAAAACGTATTTAACAAGACTGACGAAATTATTGAAAAGGCTATAGATATTAGTGATTATAATAATATTATTTGTATCTATCCATGGCAAATACAAATACAAATAAAAACGAAAATAAAGTATTGTGCAAGCAAAAACAAAAAGGCATAGGCTAGACTTTCGAAAACAAATGATTTGCTGTCCCAATTATGATAACTAAAATTAGAATATTTGTATTAATATTTACATTATGGGCATATACTGTGGATAACTGAAATGTATATGAAGCATTATAAACTAAGGCGTTTAGTCTTATCAGACAGGTATATTAGCCTAATGAAAAAAATCTATAATCAGTGCACATTTTCTTCTAGCTTCTTAAATCTAATATAGCCCAGCATAAACACTGTCACAATTAATTGAAACCCGTTTTAGATGTTTTAGATTATCAAGAGAACATCCTTGGTGGTGACGGTGTTCAGTGGCCTATTTGGCCAGACATATTTATAGGCAACTGGTTTAGCCTATATGTGGCATGTGGGTATGTCTTTAAAGGCAATCTGCTTATATATCAGCTGCTGTATGCGCGATCGTAATAAGGGTGTCATTATTTTCAACTTGACCGGTCGATCCAGGACCAGAATATTCTACGATGCAGCAGACACCATGGGAACATGACTTACAGTTGTTTTCTGCCGCGCATAAGCATTTACCTATAGGCCTACCAACATTTTCGTTTTTAAAGACATCAGGTTTAAAAAATGTAACTTAGAACAATAAACTACTTTCAAATGTTAAATTGTATAGGCTATAGGCACGTAGTCTCAATATGTCGGTTCGTTTCATTTAAAGACAAAAGGAACGGGGCTACAAAAAAAAATGAAACCAGTAACTGGCTGGGAGAAAACGAGGAGAGCAATGTCCTCTCGCTCATATTAGCTACAGCACTAGCTCTGCCCTTATTGGCTCCAGGCCAAGATAATCATGTCAGTGGTAAAACGTAAAGACAAGGCTGATGGCTGCTATGTATGGCATAAATTATACTTCGTTGTAGGCTACAATCAGGTTAAAGAAGAACAACAGACGTTTAAAAAATACATAGTTTTATACCCACCTGAAACCAACAGTTGCCACTACCACCAGCATTATCACAACTCAAGAGTGCCTGGAAACCCTGTCCACATGAAGGATCGCTCAGCCACTCTGAGGGGCAGGCTAATCAATGAACAGCTGGGGTGTAAGTGTGATGATGTCAGATGTTTGTTTCAAAATGAATTTCCAGAGATGAAACATACAAACAATTGTAGCAACTTTAATTGGTTAAAACCTGTTTCAAAAGTTACAAAAAGTATCAGGTCTATACTTAAGAGGCAATGACTGGAAACAATCCCCAATGGAGTCAAGTCAAACTTATTAATATAGACCTTAATCACATTACAGTCTCAAAGGACTTTATAAGCACACATTTCACATGGAAAGAAACAACAACCCCTGAAGCTGCTCCTCCTCACTGGCAATGAAAAACTTCCATAAAACCTCCATGGGTATAAAAGATAAGAAACGTTGGGAAGGGACCACAGGGGGAGGAATCCACCCTTCCAGGATGGTTAGGATGCAATAGGGCAACAATAATTCACAATTTTCCATTGAACTAAACGTCTCACGTTGTGCACTAAGAATTAACACATTATATAAATGTTGTAGTTTAGTCAAAATAAATATAAGTTGTCCGTCAAAGGTAATATTGACAGATTCCACAGGAGGATGTGTCCTGGTCCTTTAGACACGACCAGGTCCGCACATCATCCATTTGGTCTGCGCTACCCGACACGCAGGAGACATGGTTGCAGGAAAGGCAACCACCGCCATCCACACATGGAGCTTATATATAGACCATTAAGTACATTTTGTGTTTGAGTATACCAGGGAATGGTTGTTTTCTCCTAGTTTAATAATTCTCCCAAGACATTTGTTACAATGTACATCCAATAACTGGATACAGCAGGGGTCACCAACATTTTTGGAGAGCTACTTAAATTGAACTCAATAATATGAAGGGCTGTGTAGAAGTAGACTAGCCTACCAGATTTTTTTTAGCATGCAGAGATCGGTAAGATAGCAATTTATATGCGGTATTTGTTGAATTTGACAAAAAGTGTATTAGCTTACAATAGCCGACTATACTATTAGGCCTACCTTTAAATGTCACATCTTCAAATCATGTGCCGTTTCCATCAAACACCATTCCTATGAAGCTGCACTACTGCTGCTGTCCACTGACTCTCATTGGATAGGCTACTAAACCTGCACGTATAACCAGATCCCGGTTCAGCTGCTCTGGCAAGTTCCCGGACATAGCCGACACTCTTCCACCGATCGTAGGCTACTTTCCCCCATTTGGTCATCGGAGTCTCTAAATTGCGCCGCTTTGCCGTCGCCAGTCAGACAAATAAAATAGGCCTACTTCATTTACAAAAAATAACTTACTCATAATCATTGCAAAAATACTAAGTTTTCTAGCTTTTCTGCCTGTCTTTGTTTATTTTTTCTAGCTCCCGTAGCGGCGCCCGTTTGCTTGTCTCAGATACTTAGATGGTTCGTTGTCACGCGAACAATATTGAAATTTGAGCCCAGACAAGATCAGCTCAAATATAACATTGTTTTGAAAATGTTAAGTTCAATATTGCCATTTTCAAATCTACATCAATGCAAGTGTTATTGGTAAAAAAACAGCAACACAAATAACAATTTCAGATGGAGCTGCATGGCGACTATAGTGTTATTTCATGAACATGCTCTGCCTCTTGACTCTTGTCGTCCTTGCGGGCGACCAGGTGATCGCGGGCACCGTGTTGGCTACCCCTGGACTACAGCCTATCCTGGACACAGTTATTAATTTCCAATTGTTTGAAAAACCTGTAAAACACAAATTGCAATAACTAACGAACAACTGGTATACACTACCCGCCTGACAAAAAAGTCACAAACTCAAAATTGACTTTAGTGACTACCTTTGCTGCAGTGTTTACAGTTCGCATTTGGGGTGGAATTGTTTAGACAACTTGAATTCTTCTCAGGCACACCTCAAATACTTTCAATGGGGCCAAGGTCAGGACTGGTGACCAATTCATGTGGGAAAATGATTCCTCATTCTCCCTGAATCACACAATTTGAGCATGATAAATCCTAGCATTTTTATCTTTAATAACTTTAGCTGAATGCTGGAAGTAGCATCCTGTATCTTCCACTGCATATCTACTGGAATTCCCGAGCACATTCCAACAGGCTGATGTTGGGTGATTGCCACTGAGCTTTGACATGGACGCTGGGGACATGGGGACTGTCTGATGTGTGGCGGCTGCATTAGCCTTTGACCCTGACTGTCTGCTGAACCTCACTGACAGGCAGTCAAGGTCAAGGGGAAAGAGGGATGGGTGTGCTCTGCATCTGGGCTTGTATGGGGGGCTCCTGTCTGGGAGTGGAGGGCCCAGACAGTCCCAGACGTCTAGTGGAGAGCAGACTATGTCGTGTGTGTGTACCCCCTTGTGGTCCCATGATCCAGCCCATCCCCTGTCTGTCAGCATACACCCCCCCTTCCCCCTTTCCCCACCTCCGCACGATGATTCTCAGACAGGTTTAGACGTCGCCGGCACAAAGAGCGTGATGCACAGGACTGTACATTCTCAACAATCCATTTGATGCACGCTCACACGCTTTAATAACACAAAACTACCGTACAGTACAGTAAACCATTGATGATTTTGAAGTCATATCATTCAAAACCGCCAGTATAGTATAGTGTATAGTTAAGCCATTCCTAGAGTTACAGCAAGTTAATTGTGCAAAACTTAGTGCACACCGCACTGAGGAAGATTGAACATATAGTTGAATATGACAGCGTTGAAGATGTCAAGAATGTGTAAATAATATTGCAGAAAACAAGCTCCACCAGATAATGACTAGCAGGCTAACCAATATAACCACATTACAACCTACAGTATGCTACAGACTACTTTCACACTGACATACACACACATACACATTCACACACACTCCAGAGTAGATATAAGGTCCCCAAGACCTCCCGGGTGAGCGGCAGTGGAGCGTGTAGCCACCTGTCAATCACCAGATCCCGCCCGCCTTAAGAGAGACATTTCGTCTGGGACAACGGCAGGCTGTCCCTCCCTATACATTCTGCTTCCCCTAGCGACCATCACTGGATGAAAACGCTTTGTCCTTTCACAACGGGAGTCCACCGCTGAAGGCATGAGCCCCTAGCAACCAGAATTAGAGGTCCCAAAAAGGGCCTTTTCTCTGAACTGGCTGAAAGGGCTGTTCTTGTCCCCACGTCTGGGATTCATATCACTGGCCTGAATGGCGTTCCCTCCTCCCTCTAAATGACGGTGTAACGGAGCGTATGAAGGGGCTAGCCGCTAGCGGATAGGATCATGGCTAATCTGCTGTTCCTCTCTGCTGTGGTCCGATAGGGACACTTAAGCAGCTTCTGTGGACAGTTAGTGGCCTGGGGAGGTCTCGTCGATACCTGTTGTGGGCAGAGCAGTGAAGTTCATCTGTGGGGGCTTTAACAAAGTAAGATGCCGCTGGGTGGTTGGACTATGTGCCTTCCTTAATAACAAAGAGGAAAATAGATTAATATGCTGTCAAACCGGAATACGTTTACATTACTTTTTTGGTTATTTATTTTATTGTTAAATGTTTAGTTAACGTTCACTTAATAGTTAAACATAATAAATGTAGCCTACTTTTCAATTTGCCTCGATTCATTTATTCAGTCAGACCTGAATATGCTATGGGCAACCCTGGAGTTAGATATTTTAGTGGCAATTATAATTTGTGCACCCCCCAAAAACACACAAGGCCTATATACTATGAATGCACATAACTGTAGTAATCTAAGTCACTTTGACTGTTTTTCATTGTCATTTTATAAAAAAAACTTATGCCAATGAAGAATAAAGGTAAGACTAGGAAACGACAGTTTATGAACAGTTTAATTGACTTGTGGAGGTTTTCAATAGTGTTGTTTACGGGGCTTTTTATAGGCAAGTGAACATGAAGCTTTGTCTACATCTCTAAGCCCTACATTGATTGACACTTGTAAAATTAGGTCAGTAGAATTTTATAGCAGAAAGACTTGAGCTATGCAATGTATATTTGAGGTTTTACAACAAACTCACTAGCTATATATTTAGATCCATTTCTAAGGGCTTTATGGACCAGTTACGTTATTGGCTGAAAAGCTACCCATGATAAATAACCAAGAGGTGCCTTTACACGGCCTCCCACGTAGCCCGTGGTCTTATAGAGTGGTGTACGTTCTATGTTGCAGTGTATAGCAGATTACAAAGTAATCTCAAGTAAGTCACCACCACTATGGTCGGTGTACAGAGAAAACATAACGTTTCTGGTATGTTCTTCATCCCTAATGAGCGTTTCAGTGCCTCCATTCTGTTTTGAATAGCTGCCATTCCCGGACCTCCTTTGCCATCCTCTTCTTCTGCTGAACCTGTCAATCAAAAATCTTGATTGCGCCCGGATGGCAATGAAAATGAGGCCTTGTTCTCTCGCTATCCCACCAGTCCACCCTCTTCCTTAGCCACGTTTTTCACTCACGTCCAGGGTGTACCTACTGGCTCATGTTTGTCCCAGTGGAAGCCATGCCTCGGGTCAAGACATGTCCAAACTGGGATACAGAAGGGTTTCAAGCACTACAGCCATTTTACCCAGAGGTTCCTTACCAGGCCTCTGCAACTTGCCGCTAAAGTGGTTGATGAATAAACATTAGCAGAGTGAGTGAGAGTAGTATAACCCGAGGGTGTGGGAAGGGGCGGTGTTGCTTGAGAGTTAGCCTGAAGCCAGTAGGGGTGCGTGTGGGTTTCTGAGGCATGGGGGGTTGGGGTTGGGGGAACAGTGAGGCTTGCCTTCTTCCCAGCAGGACTGCGTCTTGTTTAATTGGAGCACTTGTGGCACCATTACCCCCTTTACTAGAACACGCTACTGATGACAAAAGAAAAACAGTGCTAAGCCGGCCTTTGTTAGCAGGAAAGCCTAGCTTCTGCCCATGTGTGAGAATCATTTAGCCCCACCATGGGCCTGTTGCTGCCTCAGCCCCACCATCTACAGGCAGAGCATGTAAAACTCCTGAAAATTATCATTGACTTGAGGAAGAGACATTTATTATATTCAATTATAAAATATACAGTTATGCAATATTTATAATTGATTAAACGAATGTTGAACTGTTAATAAATCCTCAGCTTCCATACCACACAACTCACAATGAACAGAAACGTCAGATACCATTGATTCAATTGTTTCTCAACATACAGTATTTCAGTACCACAAAGGAATTATTTCAACTGAATCTCAGTGTGGATCTACATTAAAGTAAGATATAGAAATTAGTGTTTACAAAAGTTCAAAACTTGCATTCAATTCAGTTCAACAAATTTGCAAATTTTTGTTTTTCCTTTATTGGTCAATAGGCTCCTCTTTCAGTAAAATATGGCACATGGCTCTTTAGGCATGTGCAGTCCCGTGACTGACCTTACTCTTTGATGACCTTTGACCTGAGGCCATGGCATGAACTTTGGCTGTAGTTTTCTATAGTGTCCCAATTAAGAGTTTATGACATTTTGCCTTTACTCCGAACTACCTGGAGAAACAAGCATGGTGGCTTCTACAGTTATGACTACAATTTGACAAATCAATATTAAAATACTTTGTGTGTAAATACATTTATTTATTGGTTTGAAAAAATTAAAGTAAAATTGAACAATAACACAAGCACTATTTAGTATTTAAATTAACACATAAAGAGAGGACTGACACATAATTACATACAGTACTAGATATACACAACAATCTTACATTTGCAGTAATATGAAATAAGATAAACATTAATATCAAAGAAAATATATTTTATAAAATAATTTATAATATAGTTTTTACATAATTACACATTTCTATATAAAAAAGAACAAGAGAACAATGTGTTTACTTATACAAAAAACTTCACATCTTCACTATCACAAATAAAGAATATTCTGCTTTCCTTTGACATTTATATTTATTAATTTACAGTATTTTAGTATATTTAAAAAAATGTATATAACATATATAAATTTAAGCAAATAAAGATATTTCTTTATAAAGGAATTAGTCACCGTGGCCATCAGAATATATGTTATGCTTTTTTGCTATTTACTTGAATACATTTGGATATTAGTTGTCATGCAAAATATTTTTAAATAACATACACAATAATATGGTAAGACATACAATCGTATAAAATACTTTACACGAAAGAAGTTGTAAAAGACAATAAGAATCTGATTCGTTTTTTAAACAAATATCACAAATACATGATTACAATTAATCTCTTCAGTTTGTTTAATATGTTAAACTTAATCAGGATGGCCTTGAGACATAAATGGTTGAATTTCCAACTATTATTGCTCAACACTGAAACTTGACTCCACTCTGTAAACAAACAAACAAACAAACAAATATTATGTTCATATTTATAGTATTTGACAAAAACACAAAATTAAAATGGACAAACTAGAGTATAAATCAATTATAGGATGTGATTTAACAATTATATTAGAGATGATATCGTCTAGTCTTGAAAGCTAATAAAAAGAAAACCCTATTACATAAAAAAACTAAACAAAGCATTTAATAACAAATGTATTTTCAAGGTCACTCAATAGTCATTCACACAATCCAACTAGCACATTTTCCAAAACAACACAATATATAGGCTCAGAATCAAATCGCATTGTTAACACTTGCCATACTGTGTGCACCATAATGTCCAATCTGTTGTTCACACAATAATACTAAGGAATATTCACAACGGGCATGAATTGATGAGTCATGCAAACGACCCATCTAATAAGAAATTGTGATCTTCTGCCACCTTGAGGACATTCTGAGGTATTACGTTTTGTAGCAATAATGGCAGCAAGCTGAGAATACAGCTTGGTAGAATATACTGCATAGGGCAGGCCTCTTGTATTGTAGATTTATTTGGAAGTTATACTTACGAGGCTTTATTTAACATGTGGTTATTATATTCCACGATTGATGGAAAGTTGTCTTCCTCTTCAGGTAGCTGTAAAGTAATTTGAAATAAAACAAAGTTGTAGGGCAGTTCAGACCATATGAACATACTGTGCTTACTCTATACACTTTAGTTTTACAAAATTAGCTTGGTAAATAATGGTGTTAATTACAGTGTGGGTGGAAAAAATAAAACAGTTGGCCAAGGAAACAGGGAGCAATAAACAAACATTATGAAGTAACATTAATACGTAACATATAACAATATGCTCAAGGCAATAGCCTACTGTTTAAAATAACAGCTTTGTGTACATAATCACTGCATTGCATGCCTCCCATATTCAACTTAATATATTTTACGTAATAACAAAAAATCTAGATGTTGCTTACTATTTATAATACATACTTTATAATACATAGCCTACTTCAAGAAGGACATCGCCTTTAAGAAACAATGAAAGTTAATGGCAGACAAATACAACTGTGGGTTACGGTGGCACGGCACGAATAAGGGGTTAATTCATTGTGCATATTGGTATGAGGACTTAGCACTGATGTAAGGAATACAGATAGTGGGTTTAACAACAGTAATATTCATCTTCAATGTTGTGTAATAAACAACTGACTATTTTCTTTTGATTATTATTATACTATTCTAGAATGATATGTGTCTTACTTCCCAGTACGCCTCATCATCAAAGCAGTTGTCATCAGCTGGATCTCCCCAGATGGGCAACCGTAGGATACAGCCTGCCAAAGAACATATTTAACAGATACACTGCACCTCACAAACACACCAAGAGACGATGTGACATGGTTTGACACTATTGACAACGGCGGGTCGAGGCAGTATAGTGTTAAAGAAGCTCTCTCTCACTCTCTTACCTACAATGATACCTCCGCCTATACCGAAGCACAGGGCCACACAAAGAGCAGCTGCTTGGAATGCACCCTGGGTTGAAGGAAGCCTGTTCACGAACCTGCCATCAAAGTCGAAGGTGTTGGCAAGCCTACACACATAAGACAAATCATTCAATAGATATTAAACACTTATTAACATATAGGCAACATACTGTATCTACACGTTTTGTCCAAACTTACCCTTGTGGTGGAAAACATTGCTACAAAACTATTGCTTATGTTTAAATGAGCATTGTTCTCTCTACTCCATGTTTTTCTAACCCCTTATACAGCTACATGCACTCTCATGCACAGCTTCACAATGTATACTATATAAACAATGAGTTGGGGTAGCAATATGTGGTCCTGGGGGTGCTGTAACACAGGTGAGGAGTGGCCCTTCGATAAACCCCAACAGCACTCACCCCTCGGGACCGTAGACTGACGTAGTGGCGGCGGCGGCAGTGACAGCCCCCACAATGCCCCCCATGACTCCTGGCATGGCATGCAGGTTGTGAATGCCACACGTGTCATGGATCTTCAAATACTTCTCCATGAGTGGCTTATATATGGAAGATGCAGTATGACTGAATTATTCACAGAGAGTTGGCTTTTAACCAAATATTGTTTCAGTAATAATCCACATCTGTTTTGTTAAGGGTTCAATACATTATAAACAACATGAAAATACTGTTCCAGTTTGAGCCATCACAGCTCTTCACTCACTCACACAGGTGTTATATTTGCCTGATTAGAACACATCACATGACCATGTACATGCTGTTACAAAGAACCACACAACCACAATCCAAAAAGACGACTAATATAACTAAATGCCATAATACCGTGAGATAGACGTATCCCAGAGTTGAAATGATACCACATAAGAATCCTATTATTAAAGACCCATACGGCATCAGCATAAACTCTGCTGCAGTTCCCACGGCAACGCCTCCAGCCAGTGTAGCATTCTGGATGTGAACCTGGGAAGTCACGAATGGAAAATTGTACTGTAATAATTTACAGTTTGTGAAAATGACTGTAAAACGTCAATCTAGTGAAATGGGAAATGGTCCAATACCATGTCTAGCTTGCCATGCTTATGGGAGAGACTGGATATGGCTACGGTGGTGAGAACAGAAGCGGCCAGAGACAGATAGGTGTTGATGACTGCCCTATGCTGTGCATCCCCATGGTCTGCAAGGGCTGAGTTAAAGCTAGGCCAGAACATCCACAAGAACAGGGTTCCTACAGAAGAAAGTCATCATTTCACTGTATGGTATGCTATGTGGATATGTGCCAGTGTGCCCACTAGAGTCAGAGACACTACTAATGCTGAGAAGGAACTGCTAGGGATAGTCGACATCGAATCAAACATTTATGTTGGCTACTTTGCAAATCAATGTAAACGGTAAAAGCACTAAGCTCACCAATCATTGCGAAGACATCGGAATGGTATACGGAACCCTGTAGCCGACTGTTCTGGTTCAAATTGGGCCGATAGAGCATCCACGATATGGAAAGACCATAATAAGCCCCAAATGTGTGGATGACCATGGAGCCTCCTGCATCTCTGGCCTGTAGAGGGGATACATACCAGTCTACAATAATTAGGACCCATGATCAAAAAAAGAGAGGAAATGGCGTAAAAAGCTTTCACTTTTAAAAAGATAACTAAATGTGATAATACAATTTTGAAGAAAAGAATGTTCAGTTTAAAAAATCACGTAAACAATTAAGCATGTATGATCAATTCAACAACAAAATGTATTTTCTCAAAACTCTTTTGACCCGCCAAATCATCTCGTGACCCCTAAGGGGGTTCCTGCCCCTATTGGCCAAGAAGATGGAACTGAAGAGGAGTGAGCAAATGACACAAATTACTTACATGTAGGATTTTGAGTATGATGTACTCATCCACAGCATACAGAGTGACTCCAAACAGAGTTAGCACCAGTAGCTGGACTGGGCTCACTTTTCCCAGAACTGCACCATAGGCAATTAAACAACCTGCAGCACAGAAGTCTGCATTGATGATGCTAATGGATGAGAGGAGCAGATCACATGGTGAAATACATGACGTTATTCTCATTAGTGTGTCATATTGCAGAGAGGACAAACAAATGCTGTGCTCTGATTTAATCTATTCTGTCACTGCCAATTTCGGTGACACCTAAAATATTTCAGCAATATTATATGAGAAATGAGAAATCATTTATGAATGCGTAGTATATGCTGATTAAATATTGTAATACCTCAGTTCACCAATACACAGCGCAGTTGATTATTAATATGACAAATGTCCAGATTTCAGCTTTAGGTACGCTATTTCAAATGCCTTGAATAATGTCAACTACCTTTATGGCACTGAACCAAGAAAGATACATTGATAACAAAACAAGCACACAAATGTTCCTTACACCCATATCTGTTTATACATATACATTAATTAGTTACGGCTGTTAATTTTGTACTGTATTTATACTGGTAAATGTCAGCCAGACAGGTTTTGGTAATGTGCTACAGGGCTATTTTAATATTTAGGATAGCATTCCTGTAACCAGAGGGGAGATTTGTTTTGTTTCAAGATAATCTGTTTCATATATTACCTAGAGACAACACAGAACATTGTGTTTCGATGTTATGCTATAATATAAATAAATACAAAAACAGTTTTGAATCCCTCAGATTAGGCTACAATATGTAATTAACAATTGTATAGTTTCACTTTAGCTATACTGTGTTTGTAAACACTTTTTAAAAATAATAATCTTTCATTTGAAAATAAATAAGCCTATAAAAATGTTAATGTTTAATATTAACCAATGATGGATATTCACAAATTAAGATATACCAAAGTCCTTACTATATCCTAACAAAGAAGAGCGTTAATAATTAAACACTTCCTTAGCGGAATCAAGCATCTTGATGGTGAACTAATTTCACATAATCACAATCCAAACCATCACTGATCAAATATGTAATTTGAAGAAGACAATTAAAAGGCAAAAAATCAACAGAGGATGTACTTTTCAATTCCAATCTTGATCTTTCCATCTGTATAGTCCAGGGAACCAAACCAACCCTGCATCAGCAGTGCCCACTGGATGGCAAAGCCTGCAATGAGGAAGTTGAAACCCACGGCACCAAAGCTGTAACGTTTTAGAAAGGTCATCAGGAAGCCAAATCCTACAAAGATCATCACATGGACATCCTGAAAACCTAAGAACAAAAAACAAAGATTTAAGATGTGAAAATCTTTTATGGGCTCCGCATTCCAGACACTGGAACCTGAAGACAGAGAAATGAAACATGCTGAAAGAGGAAGAAAAGAGGAATAGTGCAGAGAAGTGCCCACAGAACCCAAATATTCTACCCTATACTGTATACACTGTATACTGTATATTCACTGTATCTGTGAAAAAAGCATACAGTATTCACATGGTTGTATAGGATAGAGAACAGTGCAAGTCTAGGAGTGGAGATCAACTAAGCACTTAATGTACAGTATTTGTTAAAGGGGCATGGATTCGCTGAGCAAATGTTTCAAACCAAAACAAGTGAAAGCAATTTTCAACCACAAGAGCAATTCCGGAGACAAATTAACTACAGGCTATCCAAATGAGATCAAAGTTCTGAAATGTGTTGCCAATGTACAATATCTGTATAAACAAAAAGTAAGTGTAATATAAATGTTATTAGACAGAATTTAAAGCCTTATAGCCTATCTTCTAAAAGTTTGTTATTTCTACACTTCATATAACACATTAAATAATATTAATAATATTACAGGTAAATGTGACAATTAAGTTAATTATAAGCCATTGAGTAATAGGAAATTTTTGTTACATAACAATCAACAACAAATGTGACATTCAGTAGTATATTAGGGGATAATCTATGTTAATGTATCAAGGCCAAAACATGTTGTAAGGAAAAACATATTTAGTTACACTAACTAAATAAATAATATTTAACTTAAACAAAACAAGTGTGAAATAAAAAGAAAGAGTGTGGGGATGATCCCTACATAAAGCAACATTTCTTTTTTTTTTTACTTACTATATAGCCTGCAACCTTCAGTAAACATATTCAGTCAATGTCTGGAAGCAGATGCCATATTTCAGAGCACAATATGTTGCCAATATTAGTTGATATTGCCTTACCATAAACACTACACACTCATTTCATATTCAAACACACTCAGTTATAATTATAATCAAAATAAATGTCATAAGCAACATATTAAGCATTACGCATGTTTGGATTGTGTGTGCCTGCAGGGCAGACCCCTGTCAATATCAGTAGTATAACCCTTCTGCCTGATGTGCTAACAGTTGCAGCACTTCTAAAACGTTAGAAGCTTCTAAAGCTTCTAATTTTGTTTAAACTCACTACCAATGAAAGCAAGTGGATTAATGTAAAAATAATTAACTAGTTATATTGTATGAAGTGATAACTTAGAGCATCATGCTAATTAGAATCACACAAAGAATGACATAATTGACAAATAATTTAAAAGGCAAAGTATGCGTCACTTACTTGGATATCTGAAATAGAAGTCATTACCAATTTCTGATAAATTGTGAGCTTTCATGTATTCTATCCAGTGTGCGTCAGATTCGTAGTTATATCGCACAAAAATACCAAATAATATTATCATGGCAAATTCCCACACAAAACAAACTGCAGGAAGACTAATCCTAACATTGGTATTTTTTGGACGGTCACATAATTGCCTAAAGCTTTGCACACAGCCCATTGTGTAAGTTATCAAATATAAAAATAAATAAATGAATAAAATAGCAATAAACAAGGCACACAAATATGCTGTCTTTTGCTATGGTATAGAGAACACAAGTCCTTTATAGGCATATGGAGTATCTATGGGAGTGGAAAAGTGAGGTGTGTCTCTGGAGGCCACGCCTCCTCTGCATTCAAACATGTTCTAGAATCCTTCTCTTGAATAAAAGACTTGTTGACTTCATAAACATGTCATTCCATTATTTAAATGATTGTGTCCTTACATGTAAATATGTTTGATCTTTATTGATGTATACCCACATACAACACACTCAAATGACAGGACAAGCATTCATACAGTGGTTACTTCAGCAGCAATAACACTGTGTATCACATTTCAGAGCACAATAAGGTCACCATTACACAATGAAACATTTAGGACCTGTAACATCTCATGAGGAAGAACACCCACACAAACAAAAAGATGCAGGCGACATATGCATAGTTCATACATAGTTCATATTGTCCTTTTAACACAGGGGACTGTAAAGCCATTACGCAGAATGTTCTCCATGTTTAAATCATCTCATTTCAAACTGCTATGAGATGATTTAAATGCCTTCTGATAGCCTGCTGTGGAACCCACAACAGATGTCTTAGGTTACTGTTCCCCTTTTGTAGAAACACAGTAAGCCTACAGTTTATGACTAGAGCAAAGAAAAATTTGCTCAAAAACGGTTAAATCTGTCTAAGTCGCATTCTTTGGTACAAAACCCGCATGACAAAGTGAAATAATGGCAATATTGTCATAGACTTTCCTAAATCAATCTCCAGGACTCTATGCCAACACTAAATGCAGATGAGGCTCTCTCTAGACCAAGCTCCCGTTCACATATACTGTATCACATGCATTTGGGGTAAGATGGGACACTTTTATTATGAGCAGCCTGAATATGTGGACCTGCTTTCCACTATATGGGAAAATATCCTGAACTAGCCTGTCAGATGGCATTTTATAAGTGCTTTGTTACCCATGTGATGAGGCTCTCCAGCTCTGATGGGACTCTGAGCTACAACATTTGGGGTACAGTTCATCTGGTTGAACTGAGGCTGAGGCTGGGCTCAGTCCAGCTGCCCCAGTGGACAGTGGTCCTGGACTTGGCCTCTCTGCTTCTCAGTGCCATGGAGGACCAGAGTGGTTCCTGTCGTACCCACAGTCCCTGTTCCTAGCAGGTTCCTGGTGCCGAGATGAGTCCAGTTCCAGAGATAGCCTAGTTCTCAAGCTGCTTCCCATTCCTGACATAGTTCCCGAGCCAGGTCGCAAGATGGTTCATGGTCCCAAGATGCAAGGTCCCTGGTCCTGAGCCCGAGTTCCACAAGCTGGTTCCCATTCCCAAGGTGGTTCTGTCATGTTCAGGTGTTCCATGTTTTGGTCTGATTTTGTATTCATGTTTTGTTTGTGTTTATACTCTATTTGACCACTCCCTGTATCCTGAAATTAAAGCTTTCTCACTATTCTGAGTTCTCAGTTCTTCTTAGAGACGCTGCACAGCGGCTGCCCACTGCTCCCTTGAGGGATGGGTTAAATGCAGAGGATGAATTTCGCAACATGTATGTGTATCTGACAATAAAAGCACCTTTACCTTTAAACTCTCACTGAATCAAGTGCGTTGCGAATGACAGGACGCTTAGCAGCATACAATATAGACAAATGGTACACATACGATTGATTCCACTAGTTCTAGTCTAATAAACTCATGCCAATGCAGCACCGTTAACCTATTTAGGAACTGCCATTGTTGTTTTCGAGACTCGCATTCTCTGTCTGTCCACCTAAACCACGCCCGAAGCTATCAGTGCAACGCTGATTAGCCACACAATAGATTGACCGGACTGAAGCACGATGGATCTCAAGCTCTCCAGATTGATTCTCGGGGCAAAATTAAACTGAAGCTTGCAAGATCAGGATAATCTTGAGAGGCTAGCAGACATCTGGTTAATGCTGAAACTATTGGACAGCATTTAACCAATCAGCATTGCTAACTGTTTTGATCACCTCATCTAGCTCTACCACCATTTTGAAACACATTTGATTTCAGTGTCATTGCATTTAGCCCATTTGATTGGTCTGCTAGTAGGGTGGCTGTGAAAATGCTAATGCGAAAATAGATTTCACCCACTATAATCTCAGAAAAAAGATTTAGCTGAGGGCAATAGTGGAGCCATGGTAGCCTACTGTAGGTTAACAACCACTTTAAATGTGTAGGAAAAAGTCACAAAGTCATATTACAAAGGAACATCTACTACCATAACATTAAACGTTGGGACATTATGGAAAATGCTAATTAGATATTATATTGGAAACACTACAACACATTATGTGCCGTTTGACCTTGTGAATTTAATTGTTTTGTGAAAATATAAACTAATTTAAAATCTGAAGACTGCAACACACTCTACAATAGTTGGCACAGTTGTGTTTACCACATTGTCATATCTACCTAACTTCTAGGCTTATTAAATGTGTGGTCACTGGCGACAACTGTTTGTAACAAAGTGGAATTGCCCACCCCCTTCCATTATGTAGGACAGTGCACAGTTGTACAGGGCTTTCGTTGCAATATTATGTGCTGCATGATGCACCACACTTTCCCAATCAGCAACAGGTCAGGACTACAGACAAGCAAATCTAGCAACCCCGCTCTCTAGCACCTACTGCTTATGCAGTCAATGCTGTTTGCATTGTCCTACTGGAACATGCAGGCATGTCCCGGAAAAGACCATACCTGGACGGCAGCATATGTTGCTCCACAGTGTGTAAATATACTATGTCTACATTAATGGTGCACTCACAGATGTGGAAGATACCTTCTATCCAAACTGACATGGACCTGTCCCTTTATCATGACAGAGGCTGGCTTTTTGACCTGGCAGCTGCTTTTTCCAAAAACAATTTACAGTTCTGACTTCTTCGACCACAAAGCACACTTTTACTGTGCTACTGTCCATCAGATGAGATTAGGTCAGTATTGCAAATAAATGAGTTTTAGAAAAAATTGCTACTGTATTTTGCAGGCTAAAGCAGACAAGTGGACATATGTGATGGAGAACATCTGTCCCTCTCGGGGAATTGAACCTCAATCTCACACGCAGAGAGCAGCCGCTTTACAAGGCAGGCTAAAAGCCAAGGGCTCTAGCCTGCATTGCCAGAGCGTCTTATGAGGTGTCGGAGAGTGAGGACTAACTTCACTGCACAGCTACCTGCTGGCCACCGTTACACATGCATGTACTGTTTTTTTCAAGTAGGACAAATCAAATAGCACTGACTGCATAAACAGTAGGTACTAGAGAATGGGAATGATAGATTTGCATCTCCATCCTAATTCAGCAACATACTGTACCTGTTACTGACCTGTTATGACAACGAGCAACATACTGTACCTGTTACTGACTTGTTATGACAATGAGCAACATACTGTACCTGTTACTGACCTGTTATGACAATGAGCAACATACTGCAGCTGTTACTGACCTGATATGACAATGAGTAACATACTGTACCTGTTACTGACCTGTTATGACAACGAGCAACATACTGTACCTGTTACTGACCTGATATGACAATGAGTAACATACTGTACCTGTTACTGACCTGTTATGACAACGAGCAACATACTGTACCTGTTACTGACCTGTTATGACAATGAGCAACATACTGTACCTGTTACTGACCTGATATGACAATGAGCAACATACTGTATATGTTCGTAATTGAGAAAGTGTGGTGCATCATGAAGCATAAAATATGTCAATGAAGGCCCTGCACTTTGCATAATGGAAGAAGGGGGTGTCAATTTCACTTGCTAAACATTACAAACAGTTGTATTCAGAGCCCACACATTTAATAAGTTTAAGTTAAGGAAATATGATAATGTTATACAATGGTAAACACAACTGTCCCACCTTTTCTGGAGTGTGTTGCAGTCATCAGATGATATTTAATTAGTTAATATTTATACAAAACAATTAAATGCACGAGGTAAAACTTCACATAATGTGTTGATGTAGTGTTTCCAATATAGTACACGGTGAATGGAATTCACAATTCACAAATCACATGTCTTTGTTTTTATTAGCATTTTACATACTGTCCCAACTTTATTCTATAGCAGGGCTATTCAACTCCGGTCCTGGAGGGCCGTACCCTGCATGTTTTAGATCTCTCCTTGCTTCAAAACGCCTGATTCAAGGTTGTTAGAGGCCTGATAACGACCCCTTCATTTAAATCAGGTGTGTTGGAACAGGGAGAGATCTAAAACATGCAGTGTGCGGCCCACCAGGACCGGAGTTGAATAGCCCTGTTCTATAGCATCCAGCTGCAGCCCCGCAGCAACGACCTGTGGCTAAGAAAGGCCTGTGGCTAAGATTCATACTGTATGTCATTTCCTTTTCTCTGCTTTTGTTTTTTTCCCATTTGTTTTGGCTGGCTAACTTAACTTTTATATCATTGAACCATAATCTATTGATAGGAAACCGATGTCTTATTATGCATTTGTAATAAATAAAATGAAGAAATTACATTATTTATATGGTCAGATCTCAGATGTTAAAGTTGAGATAACCTGGTAAAATACAAACTATATTTTATTAATACTTTAAAATGTGCACAAACAGACAGATAACAAACACAATATTGGCGTTTGTTTGCTTTTTACGCTAGAAAAGATACGTTGTTTAGCAGGGCTTAGCTAGGTGCTGTGGGACTCTTTAGCTTGTTGACTAGAGACATGGTGAATCTGCACTGTGCTGTGATGCTTCAGATATTTTCCCACTACAATAACAAAGAAGATAAAAATGCTTAATAAAACATTGTTTTCCCATCAATAGATGGTTCAATGACATAAAAGTGAACTTGAATCTTAGCCACCGGTCGTGGCTGCGTGGCTGCAGCATAATGCTACACACTTTATTGGAAAAGGCGTTGTACAATAACTGCTTCAAAACACAAACGTTGGTCATGACACCACAGGGGTGGTTGCAGCCAACCAAGAACAGTATAACAATATAAATATGAATCATAATAGTAGGCTTGACCCTGAAGAATTCAAACATGTAAATTCATATGCATACGACATAATACTGTAATTTAAATATAAATGTCATTACTATACAGTACAGACAGTTAAGAAGCTCTTCAGCTGATGTTGGATAGAACAATGCAGTTAAATGGCCAGTTCAATTATCCCTCTCATCCCTAGACAACCAGAATCATAAACTTATAAAAGGTAGGATATGTAGCCTAAAAACTTCATATTTTACACTCACTAGACCCTATAGATTGATAAGAAAATCCCATCATCGTATCTGCAAACCCTACTGGTTTTGAGAGTGCCCATAAGATAAACATCTGTCAGTAAATACATGGTATTTAACTTTGCACATCAAACACACTTAGAAGACCCATTGCACTGCAGGCACAATACACCAAACCCAACTGCACACATGCACACAGTAAAATATAATGCTAAAGTTGTAGCTAAATTTAAGTACTAGGAAATTTCTTCCTAAAATATGATGCAGTTTATTTTATTAATGTAACATTAACCTTTTCATAAATTATAGACTGCTTAAAATCACATATTAAATCATGCAAATGTACAAATGTAGAATTGTTGTTATATTAAAATGTTTTGACTTGAGAGAATCATATAACAACACAAGAAACATTACTGCATAATAAATAATAAAGCACTTGCCACTTACTTGGATATCTGAAATTGAAGCCATTTTAAATGTTGTTGTAGTGTTTCTAATGACGAGGCAACAACGAGGGAGTAAGAAGTAACAAAAACGGTTTAATATAACTCAACATACAAAACACAACGGCAATAAA
>JAODUK010022059.1:0-25178 GCA_027564635.1 Typhlichthys eigenmanni
AGTTTTAAAAACATAAGAAGAAATATGATGACTTGGTGTGCAGACGGTTAATGGGCACTGAAGACTCGTAACGTTTAGAAAGTAGAATTTCGCCCCCTTTCTTACATTTTTTAGGTTTTCAAGTGCATCATTTTACAGATACTG
Source organism: Typhlichthys eigenmanni (assembly GCA_027564635.1). Lineage (NCBI taxonomy): Eukaryota > Metazoa > Chordata > Actinopteri > Percopsiformes > Amblyopsidae > Typhlichthys > Typhlichthys eigenmanni. The sequence goes on from JAODUK010022059.1 coordinate 145, forward strand.
CCTATGGACCTGATGCTGATGAAAGCTTGCACACTTTCGCTAGCTGGAAGAACATGATGGCTGTTTTTTGCTAAACTATTTGCAATGTTGACCTCATCTCATCTGAGATGAACAGTAGCACAGTTGAGCTGTGCTTTATGGTCCGAGAAGTCAACACTAAATATTTTTTAGGGAAACAGACCTGAACGTTATCCGACTCCGGATAAACGGATGAAGATGATACAATAATCTATTTATCCATTATGAATTGAAATCGGTATAGGTAAATTTATCTAAGATCATTTTTATTTATATGCTCAGTTTGCAATATTTTGTCGTAGGCCTATCGAGATCGAGAGAGACTGTGATGTCATCAGGGACTGACAAGAGGTTTGTTTACTGTTTAAGCATGGGGAGGGCAGGGTCGCCAATGATGTAAAAGGTTTTGTGTGTGTGTGTCCTATCAACAACCAGCACAATGCTTGTTCGTGGCGATTACGGTATTTGACAGTCGCTTAAACTGTTACCAGATTCTATAATGAACCAAGGAGTTCCGTGTTGCTGACACAACCTGCAGTTTGTGGACCGTACGTCGCGATCAAGTTGTGGACTTCTTACCACGTCCGTTTGTCGAGCTAATAATATGCTATTTAGCTAGCTATCTAGCATAGCAACACTTGCTGTTCATACATAATGACGAGTTGAATGGTATTCTTGTGCTGTCAAATACATAATATGCTTTATCGTTTTCAAGATCGGTAGTGAGTCTTGAACGAATAGTATATTTGTTTAGTAGGGAACGGCTGTTCCCTGTGTGCCATTCCACAGTGCCGCGGTGTTCGTACAACTGAGTTAGCTGCTATACAAAAGATTATATTGAATGGTTGAGCATGTAGAGGCTATTTTTTCTACTATCTTAGTAAATCGGCGACGTTAACAGTTAGATTTTCAATCACCAAGTTAGGCGGACGTTGTGGAATATAATTGCCAAGATATGTTTTTGAGGAACTGCTGGAAATCTCGACACAAGAACAGCTCTGGACATATTAACTGTTGGACTCAACACGGATGTGCGGTCCTGTTATTGTGTACACTGTTAAACCAGTTATGCTGCAACGTGGGGGTGGCAGTGGCAGGGGAGACAAAAACGGTGGTTCAGAAAGATGCAGAGTTTGACGTTCTCTACAATGACACGGTTACTAGTGATAACCAAACCATCTATGCTTTCAACCACACCGTGTCCAGGAACAAGGTGAGATTAAATCTCACATTACACAGAAACTGTTGTGATTAAGGGTTATAGAAATAAACTGGTAGACAATAGTTGGTATTGGTAACGGTAACCACCATTCTCTTTTCTTTTCCCCCAGACAGAGGGGGTGCGTGTGTCTGTGGATGTGTTATCTCAGGGGATGGAGAGTCCCACACTTTTTGTGGTACGACAGAAGCAGGCTGTATTGTCTTTCCAAGTCCCCCTTATCCTGAGAGGCCTGTAAGTATATCCCCACCAAGTACTTTGAGTTCCAGTTACAATGATGATGCTTGATTAGCATTGATGGGTGTTTTCTTTGGTTTTTGGATTGGTCTTGGTTAACCTTTGTTTTGGTGCTGTAGAACTGTGGAGGTCCTGTGAAATTGTGACAAAGGTCTAATAATAGAGATTCTGATCAGGTTTACATACCCCTATTAACAGTAATACTTGCATTTTAGCTCTTAATGGCATATTCAGTATACAGACATATTCAGAAGAATAATTGTGTTTTATCTGTTTCACTTTGAAAGTCTAGCTAAATGTTGAAACTGGCCTAAACAATTGTAAGTGGACTGCATGGCTCAGTCTTTGTAACTATACTTTAATGCCAGTTTAATTATTGTTAAAATGTTATTTTTTAGGGTGTTTCATTACTTAATATTATAATCATTAACATCGTTTGAAAGTTCAGTGGTTTTATTATTAGGCATTGGCAATAACCTATTGGTTATTGTCCTCTCGTAGTTGTGTAAGACAAGAATTGCCTGTGATTTAAGTGGTTGTGTAAGACAAGAATATCATGTAATTTAAGTGGTTATGTAAGACAAGAATTGCCTGAGATTGAAGCAGGTGGTCAGGAAAACAAACAAGTAACTTCCTTTTCAAGGTTTCCTCTGACAACAATTTGAGGAACCAGTTTACTGTAAATCATATACTTCACTTGCCACGTGGCTGAACAGCAACATGTGACTGACAGGCATTTCTGTGTGTGTGTCCTGCTTGAGCCAATACAACAATTTAGAATGTCCAGAAGAAGAAGAAGGAAACTGCTGGTGTAAAACGGGTCAAAGAAACAGCTGCAGTTGATGACCGAATGATTGTGACCCCAAAACGTTAGTCAGTGACTGAAACAAGCTGAATCCACTCATCAGTAGTAAGCACTGGCAGGTGAAGTACAGTGATGAATCTCAAGCGTGGATAAAGAAGGCTCTAAATCTGTGAAGTACGATGGAGGAATTGTCATGGCTAGAGCTTACATGGCTGCTTCTGGAGTGGACTTCCCAAAATGTATATGCAACGCGTGATTGTAGCAGCAGGATGAATTCAGAAGTCTCTGAAGTCAAATAATTCTCTGCCAATTTCCTGAAACAAACAAAAACTGAAAGAGGCTGCTGTAAAAGCATATCAAAAGAAGTTTGGGGTCAATAGGTTGCAGCCTTGAGGTTTTGTTATTGTAAGCAAAGCAAGGGATATGCAATGAAAAGGTGTATTTATTTTCTACTTATACTATGTGTTACACATTTTTCTCACTTAAAAATGTGAGTGGTCTGATACAAAATGTTCTCTTATTTAGGTCTAACACATCTATTAAAAATATCAGGGAATAAAATATTATTAATCTCATGTATAGAGTTTGCCTTGCTGTTCCAATATGAAGGGACTGTATCAAAGATTTCTGTCAATAATTGTACACACTTTAATTGTACGCACGTTTTAACATATTCCAGAATAGTTTTATTGAGGTTTCGAATCTCATTTACAAGAGAAAGCTGGTCAAGGAAACAGTATAATGTACATTTCAAAACACAGACATAATAAAAAAACAATATACAGAGCTTTTCACTCTGCCTCTGTCTAGCGTTCTTTTCCCTTTTGGCTTCTCAATGCATTTCAGCATGTGGAGCAGAGCTTCTGAGGGAGCTTGTTTTGATCTGAGCTCAGCAAGCTTTCTCCAGAATGACTGACTAACCCTGTCTTTAATGTGCGAGCACTAATGAGAACTCTGTCTGTGTCCATGACCTCATCTCCAGCTACCAGAGGAAGTACCCATATGCCCACGTGGGCCGGACATTGTGCCAGCCTCCGACCCATGCTGCCTCGGAGACCCAATACTTCTTTGTTGATGTGTCCACCCTGTCCAGCTTGGGCACACACTACCAGCTGAGGGTCAGCCGTGTCGATAGATTCACTTTGCAGTGAGTACTAACGCATAACGATTCCGCTGATTGCCTTCTATCAACTTGTACACACTCAGCAAAACGCAGTTACCACTGACGTGGTCACCGTAATGCTGTGAAGGCTGTTATCAAGATGGATAAATAATTTTTGGTGTGTCTTTTCTTTCCTCACTCTAATTGCAGAACAGACAAGGAATACAGCTTCACTGCATCACCATCCCAGCCACAGGTGCAGTCTGCTGTTTTATTACACAGTGTGTGCGCACGTGTGTGAAAGGGGACATGAGATTAAGTCATGAGATGTCAACACCTTTCAGACCACATGCTGTATATGCTGGGTTCACACGGAACACGGCAGACGGCAAACCGGATATCATTATTATTAATAATTAATATCATGTTAGTGGACGAGAGCAGGGCGGCAAATTTGTTGTGGCCGACAGAAAAGCACAGACGCCGGCAACAGCCAGCGACGGCAAACGGTTAAAATAGTTTAACTTTCAACACCCCGGGGTTATCTGTAAGCATCTTTGAGCAAGATGCCTAACACCTAACTGCTCCCGGTGGTGGGTCGCGCCTTGCATGGCAGCAATCACCATCTGTGTATGAATGTGTGTGTGAATGGGTGAATGTGAGGCAAAATACTGTAGAGCGCTTTGAGTGGCCGGAAGGTTATAAAAGCGCTATATAAATGCAAGAAATTATTATTATTATTATTATTATTATTATTATTATTATACATTGGGGATATGACCTGACCTGTAAAAACAATTACAACAATCGCAAACACTAAATTTAAAGATGGAGCAAGCAATGCTGGAGAATGATTGTTGTTAGAACTCATCAAAACAACGTTATCAATCCCTTCAATGTTATAAGGTTTTATGGCTCCCACCCCCCAAATTGGACACACATTTCCAAGGCTTGGATAGTGCTGTGTGGTGCGTTGTGCACCACTTTGTTTTCCCATATATATAGCCAGGGCTGTATAGTAATACCTGATTTATTTATATAGTTTAGAACAGGCATCTAGCAGGCCGTAAGTAAGTTTGAGTCCCTATTTTGAGTTTACGCAAACTTTCTCCTTCTTCTTTCAGTACTTCAAGTATGTGTTTCCAGATGGAGTGGACACAGTGATAGTAAAGGTCAAATCTGACATGACCTTTCCCTGCTCCGTCATGTCCATCCAAGACATCCAGGTATGTTCACCCAAGATTACCTCCTTGTACATCATGTGCTAGACGAGGGCACTATTGTCTCGTGGGTAGAATAGAGAGGATATTATAAATTAGCTAATATTTTAAAGGATCTTCTTTCTTTCTCTAGTGCCCTGTATATGATCTTGACAACAACGTGGCCTTCATTGGGATGTACCAGACCATGACAAAGAAAGGAGCCATTACCGTGCAGGTAGCAACAACGCCTAATTATTATATTGTCCTCAAAGCTATGCTGCAAATGGTGTCCAGTAACAACAGAATCCAGTCATGATGACCTTTTTTAAAGGAAACCTCAAATGAGGGCCTGCATTAGCCTAGTTTTCACAAGGCTCACAAATTGTTGTGCTCTGCACATCCATCTGGAAACTCTCCATATTGTTTGCGATAGAGGCACTGCCAGTAGTTCCCAACCAAAGCCCTTAGCAGCCAATTGGACTGTTTTCAGCTAATCATAACAAAATATGTGTGACAGTCATTTATAAACAGGTGCTAGCAGAAAACTGGACTACTGTAATTACCCATTTATGCTTCTGCGTCAAAGCTACGCCGTAACCTATGGATAGGCCGTAACATACGCGTCAGGCTACGGCGTAGGCTGATGTGCACCTCTCCAAAAATGTAACTACCCAGCCGTGGATTCGATGCAGCAGTCTTGTGGATGCAAGCCCATGCCAGAGTAGTGCTTTGGTTTATAACAGCACCATAGCCCACATGAACAGACTGTTTCCATTTGACAACCCTGGTAGAATTATTAGATTCGCTGGAAAGAAAGTTTTTACATGTTGCTTGAGCATTACTAACAATACTAGCCTACAACTTTGCACATGACAAGACGGGGATTTTCCTGGAATTTCCTTGTTGTATAGGCAGTGAAAAGCGGTCTTTTATAAATACAATTTTTTGTCTGCAGGTTGTTTCCTATGATACATGTTGGTGTAACTAAGAGATTCCCTGGGAATTCCTTTTTTTTAATACATATTTCAAAAAGTTTTACACTCTAATGTTCTATCGGGTACCAAGACGGGGGTTTCCCTATGGGATTTCCTTGTTATTCAGGGAGCGCAAAGCGGCCTTTTTATAATACTACTTTGTGTCGGCACAGATTTTTTCCTATAATATATGTTGGTGTAACTAAGAGATTCGTTGGAAAGAAATATTTTGATATATGCTTGTTTCAAAACGTTTACGCTCAATTTGCATTTTGGGGCTTCACTTTAATCGCAGGCGCAGTGAACGCTCACAGGTCCGTGCGGCCGACAGACCAATGCAGAAGTATAAGCAGCGTTATGCTAAAGCAAACGGTTTTGAATGGAGACTGTTATGCCCTATATCCTGGCTTTACCCAGAGAAAGGATTTCCCCAGCAACAGTTTCTATGTGGTGGTGGTGGTGAAGACGGAGGATGAGGCCTGTGGGGGTCCATTACGGTTCTACCCACTGCGTCCCGATGAGTTGATTGATGCTGGCAACCGCAGCAAGCTCCTGGATGTGGTTGTCACCCCGGCTATCAGCTGTGAGTCCCACATGAAGAAATGCAGAAATGTGTTCGGAAAATGCTCTGGCTAGGAAGACATTGCCATTCTTGTTAAGCATATAGTTATGTGTTGTAATGCTGTCAGACTAAGATAAGACTAAAATGTCTCTATATCTGTGTATTTCTTCTGTACAGCGGACGTGTATATGCACGGCATGCTGTTCTGTCTGGGCATATTCCTCTCCTTATATCTGCTCACCTTCCTGGTAGCCTGTCTAGAGAACAAGAGGTAAAATACCTGTATGATCTGATCGCTGCATTGTTTAGCATTTATGTTGGAAAATGAAAACATCGCTAATGACTCTCATAATCTACATGGTGTACATACACTATATTGCCAAAGGTTTTTGGACGCCTGCCTTTACATGCACATAAAGGTCAATGACAACCCATTCTTAATCAGTAGGGTTTAATTAATATGGAATTGGCCCACCCTTTGCAGCTTCAACTCTTCTGGGAAGGCTGTCCACAAGGTTTAGGAGAATGTTCATGGGAATGTTTACCATTCTTTTAGAAGTGCATTTGTGAGGTCAGGCACATATGTTGACGAGAAGGCCTGGCTTGCAGTCTCCGCTCTAATTCATCCCAAAGGTGTTCTATCGGGTTAAGGTCAGGACTGTGTAGGCCAGTCAAGTTCCCTTCACACCAAACTCGCTCATCCATGTCTCTATGGTCCTTGCTTTGTGCACTGGTGCGCAGTCATGTTTGGACAAGAAGGGGCTATCCCCAAACTGTTATCACAAAGTTGGGAGCATGAAATTGTCCTGAATGTCTTGGTATGCTGAAGCATTAACAGTTCCTTTCACTGGAACTAAGGGGCCAAGCCAAACCCCTGAAAAACAACCCCACATCATTATTCCACCCTCCACCAAACTTGACACTTTTTGCACAATGCAGTCCGGCATGTACCGTTCTCCTGGCAACCGCCAAACCCAGACTCATTCATTGGATTGCCAGACAGAGAAGCGTGATTCGTCACTCCAGAGAACACGTCTCCAATGCTCTAGTATCGAGTTGCGGCGTGCTTTACACCACTGCATCCAACGCTTTGCATTGCACTTGGTGATGTAAGCATTGGATGCAGCTACACCATTAAAATCCATTCCATGAAGCTCTTTACGCACTGTTCCTGAGCTAATCCGAAGGCCACACGAAGTTTGGAGGTCTGTAGCTATTGACTCTGCAGAAAGTTGGCGACTTCTGTGCACTGTGCGCCTCAGCATGCGCTGACCCCGCTCTGTCATTTTACGTGGCCTAACACATCGTGGCTGAGTTTCTGTTGTTCCCAATCGTTTCCACTTTGTAATAATATCACTAACAGTTGACCGTGGAATATTTAGTAGTGAGGACATTTCACAAATTGACTTTTTGCACAGGTTGCAACCTAGCACACTACCACGCTTGAATTCAATGAGCTCCTGAGAGCGACCCATTCTTTCACAAATGTTTGTAGAAGAAGTCTGCATGCCTAGGTGCTTGATTTTATACACCTGTGGACATGGAAGTGATTGGAACACCTGAATTCAATGATTCGGAGGGGTGTCCCAATACTTTTGCCAATATAGTGTACAAAAAGTGAATGATTAAATGTGAAACCCTAATATTGATATGTTAGTGGTTACATTCTTGTGTTTGTAACTTGTACTTGCTCTTTATAATTCTATTCCCTGTGAAATTGCTTTGCAAAAAGGCATATTCTAAATTACTTCATTGTAACCACAGATCCTACAGTCAGCATTTTACAACTCCAATCTGACATTGTTTATTGATCTAAGACTGCAGTGTAATACAGAGTAGACAAAATAGAAAAAGTGCTGTCCTCCATTGCAGAATGAAAAAAAGAGAGGTTCTTGTGGATCCTGCTGACACATCGCCTGCAGAAACAGGTATCCTGGCAACTGGCTATACTGGACCGATCCATTAGGGGTTCTTTAGAGAGGGTGTACGAACCATAACATTTTAATTGTATATCTGTATTCTGCACTTTATACTGATAGACGTGATTCTAATGTGTCAGAGACAAGTAGTGCCTTATGAGAATAGGATGATGATTTGATGATCTGTTTTTGACTTCTGTCTATATTGAAAATGTCTTCAAACGTCTCTCCCTCATGCTGATGCGTGGCACAGCCTCCCTGCTTGGTAAGAATGGAGACAATGCTACAGTCAACGGCCATTGTAATGAGCACACTGCTGTTTGTTATGCTTTAATGCTTGTCTGTAGAAACCCCTGTACTTTGTAGCACATAAACGCTTAGCAGGGACATGCAGTACCATTGAAAACACTTAATGTAGATAAAGATCTTTTGCCTTTCGTGGGGCTATTTCTGGTTTGTACAGAAGTGTCTGTGGTCTAGATAGTTGCATGTTTTGCATGAAGAAACAAACTACTGTCAATGTACCAAACGCTGTTGCCTCCAAGCTTCAGAGAGTTGAGCTCGAACCAGTAAGCCATTGTAGTAGTCTACACTCACATATTTCTTATTCATCATGTCTTCTGTCATCTGTCAACATTCAGTCCAAGATATGTCTGGGATAGGACATATTTAATTAATTCTCTATGTTGCATTGCCTCTTTTGTAATTAGAATACACACACAGTTAACATTAATAACACCATTGCGTCTGCATGATGGCTGGTGTGTGTAGTCGGTACTTTATCTTCTATGTTTACCTTTTGTCAACAGGCAAGACTCTGGCTTCGCCCTATGACTATGGTTCTTTTGGTATGTAGACGCTGCATACAGCAGATGGTTTTGTGGCAAACACAGTTGCAGGCGATGGTTTTGAACAGCTGGATGCAAATGCCACCATTCCTTTCCATTGCAGCAGACAACGGCAGCACGTTGAGTTCTGAGGCCATCACTGACAGTGCCACGTCAACAGACAATAACTATGGATCCATGGGTATGGGGACACGCGCTGCATGGCTAACACATGTATCTATGACTGTGTACAGTATGACATGGAGGGACAGTAATGTCAAGAACTACATTCCAACTAGCTGATTTCATTACTTACCTTTGCTGTTGTGGTAGAAAACGCGCTAATGCAGGGCAGATTTTAACAAGACAAACTGTAGGCGGCCCACATATTTTTCGGCAATTATTTACGTGAGCGCCTACGAGAGTGAGACAACGAGAGCATCCACAAGCAGCTTGGTTAATGTTCAATGTGTCAAGTCAATGGTGAAGGTTTTCTATAGAATTATAGGATGCCGCTTATTCCAAGTCTCTCTGGACTCTCACAACAAAATTGCAGCCACACCCACATGTGCCAAGTTTGCAATGCAACTGAAATTACATTTGTTAGACAAATTAAAGACAAAAATGTTGGGTAGACTATTGGCACCGTATTCCTACCGGTATGGGTTCGAATGTGACTAGTACCATACCCAACCATTATCCTCACTAACGGGAGCTATGTGCACATATGTCACTCAGACAAACAGGCTCTGTCATGATGTCTTGGCTGTAGGACAGTTAATAATAACTAATTTACAGTAATATATTGACTTGATTTGTATAGTAGTTCTACAGTATATTAAGCTAATGTATAGTGGTCAAGGGTGCAATCCCGTCATGGGTCACATGGGGGCAGTTGGTGGGCCACATTTGGCCCGCGGGCCTCTAATTGGATAGGCCTGTTCTAATCATCAGTCCAATCGATATCCATGTCTGAAGAATGTAAACCAAACTATGTGCTATGTATTGTATAAATGATTAGGTGTTCTAATGACATGAAACCCCAGCAACAATATTGAATTTGTATAGATCAATGCATAAACAGAATATTTCTAGGTGCCATCTAACATTCTGAAAGATCTGAATGTCAAATTCCAAAAAGCGTGATTGCCTCAAACGTTGAAATCCACCATGCGTCTAAAGGTTTACATGTAAACCTAAACGACATAGTCTGTGTGTAGTTAAATGATCTTCTCTGTCTGTTGTTCTCGCTGCTATGCGTTCATCAGAGCGCCCTCTGGACAACGCAGGCCGTTGCAGGCGGGAGTCTCTAAGCTCCGTGGAGGAGGATGAGTACGATACACTGGCTGACATTGACTCAGACAAGAACATTGTCCGCACTAAGGTACGGTATTCGTGGCCATCGACCTTCCCGTTACACTAGAGTTATCGGCAGGCGTATTTGAGAACGCTTTAGATGTTTGAGCTTGGATTGTGAGTGGAATCACAGCAGATTGCCACAAGCTAATCAGAAGTGTTTAGACGTCTGCTTAATTTGAACCTATCGTGTTGAAACAGCTGAATCACAGAACACAGATGGCGTACGCTTAAATACTGCTAACAGAAGTGTCAATACTTTAAGCAATAGTGTCACCTTCTCCTAGAGTTGTTTAGTTTAATGTAGCAAACGGCCTAGTATAGGCATACTGCCATTTGCATTGCTATATATACTGTTTGTGTGCGTGTGTCTATAGGGTTTGTTTAATTAATTAGAATATAATTAAATATATATGCTGTGATGACCGCTAGTGATCGTGTATTCCTCTAATTGCTACATAAGTACCACTGTGTGTGTGTTTAATTACAGAAGTACCTGTGTGTGTCAGATCTTTCCCGCAAAGACAAGCGTATCCTGAGCAAGAAGTATCAGATCTACTTCTGGTGAGGCACTGATGGAGCTCGTCATGCTACATGGATACCAGCAGATGGGTTTATACCAAAGCCTAACATATACACCTTTATTGATTGAATATGAGATACCAACTATACATGTTGTTATTTTGACCACACAAATGAAATAAGACTTTGGAAGAAAGCTATGGTTTAAATACTATTATAACTCTTGAGTGGGCATTATGATCTGATCCTAATACTGAACTGATCTGCTTGTTCTTATGATGCTGGACTGAATGCACATAAGTCTTACTCCGCCCACCTCCTTTGAGTGTTGCTTCCCAAAGCCATAATACCAAAGTAAATGGCGAGTGAACATACTATATCTCCACACAAATATGGGATATGTTACGCTTGATGTCATATTAACTCTGATATCACAGTTCAGTTAACAGTATATGAGGTAAATGTAAAAAGTAAAGTCAGCTTAATGTAAGCACTATCTCCTCATTTTTCGCTAGCTTACCGTTCTCTGTGCATGTTGAAAAAAGAATCAGATACGTCTACACAGCCCTGGCTCTGTAAATGGGAACACAAACAAAGTGGCGAACACCGCTCCTATCAACAAAGCCGCAGCAATACGCTTCGCTTCACAATGCGTTTCTATGTGTGAGGTGCCGCCGAGGAGCGATACTGTTTTGATTTGAGCCCTGAAGTAAGCATGAATGACCGACCCTGCCTTTAAGCAATGCTTATATCCTCTGTTTAGGAACATCGCTACCATTGCAGTGTTTTATGCCTTGCCTGTCATCCAGCTGGTCATTACCTATCAGACGGTACACAAATGTACACACACCAAGTCTTTCTCTGATCATGTGTTCTGACAGGACCTCTGCACACTAAGGAAATGACTCTCAATTCCCCACAGGTTGTCAATGTCACCGGAAACCAGGACATCTGCTACTACAACTTCTTGTGTGCCCACCCCCTGGGAGCGCTAAGGTGCGTGCGTGCGTGCGTGCGTGTGCGGGCGGGCGCGTACACTACCCACCATTACCAAAGTACAAACATGATGGCCGGTCTCTGTTTGTTGCACAGTGCATTCAACAACATCCTCAGCAATGTGGGATACGTGATGCTTGGTCTTCTCTTCCTCCTCATCGTCCTCAAGAGAGACATTACGCACAGCCGAGCCTTGGAACGCAATGACCTCAATGCACTGGTGAGACCGCGACACACGCGTGCCCATACTTACAATGAGAACCAAACGTTTAGTATTTTTCCTGCTATTGGTAATGTCCCCCATCAAATGTCATTGCTTTTTACATGTTCCAGAAACATATTTCTACTTATCAACTGTCTCCTTTAACTATGTAAATATTCAAAAGTCTTACCTGTTCCAAATAGATTTGACAGATTGCAGCAAAACAAGTTTCCCACCATTAAGGCCCATTTATGTTTCTGCGTCAAAAGCTACGCTGTAACCTATGGATACGGCGAAACATGCACATCAGCCTACGGTGTAGGATTCGGTGTAGGCTGACGTGCACCTCTCTAAAGATGTAACTACCCATTTGTCTGTCCGTTGATTCGACGCAGCAGTCTTGTGGATGCAAGCCCATGCCAGAGTAGTGCTTTGGAATGTTTAATGCCATAGCCTACATGCACAGACTGTCTCCCTTTGACAATCATGGTATAATTATTAGATTCAATGTAAAGAAAGGTTTTTATATGTCTTGCTTGAGCACTATTAGCTAGAAGACTAGCCTATACCTTTGCACATGACAAGACAGGGATTTTACTGGGATTTCCTTGTTATACGGGCAGCAAAATGCGGTCTTTTATAAATAATATTTTGTCGGCAGATTATTTCCTATGATAAATGTTTGTGTAACTAAGGGATTTGCTGGAAATACATTTTTTAAATTTTTTATTTGATTTCAAAACACTCAATTTGTGTTTTAATTCTGCCACATAAACAAGACATGGCGCTTCTGCATTTTGGGGCTTTGCATCAATCGCATGCGCAGTCAACGTGCACGTCCGCGCTGCCAACAGACCAATGCAGTATTATATGTAATTTACACCGTAGGCTAGACGTAAGCTCGACGCAGAAGCATATTATAGCCTTTAATGTTGTTGTGGTGTATGCGTCTTAACATTTTGCTATGTGAAAATACCTTCTAGAGTTCCTTTCATCACCTCACTCTCCTTGTTCCCCCTGTGCTGCTGTCAGGAGTGCGGTATCCCTAAACACTTTGGCCTGTTCTACGCCATGGGAATGGCCCTGATGATGGAGGGCCTGCTTAGTGCATGCTACCACGTGTGTCCCAACTACACCAACTTCCAGTTTGGTAAGCTCCGCCTCCTACACCTCATCCTGCTGCATGTGAAAGCCCCCAGGTCAGAGCTCAGCCTCAGTCCTGCTTAGTCACATTCTGCCTGCCTCTCTGTCTGTCTGTCTGTCTGTCTGTCTGTGCAGACACCTCCTTCATGTACATGATAGCGGGCCTGTGTATGCTCAAGCTGTACCAGAAGAGACACCCAGACATCAACGCCAGTGCCTACACTGCCTACGCCTGCTTGGCCGCGGTCATATTCTTCTCTGTGCTGGGCGTGGTGAGTGCTGCTCACACAGTGTGTGGCATACCGAGACTGTGGTGGGTGCAATGTTAAAACGGGGCGGCGTGTATGTGTTTGGCCACATGGGGGCAGTGTGAAGCAGATAATGTGTGTGTGTGTGTGTGTGTCGCCGTGACGCGATTTGCCACCGACGTCTCGGCTTGAGCCTTCAAACAAACGGGGTGGCGTGACATCTGCTAGCACGACTTTGCACTGGTCGCACTGGTCACACTGGTCGCACTGGTCCCACAGCAGCTGCTACTAGCTGTGATCCCTGCGCAGGTATTCGGACGAGGCCACTTGGTGTTCTGGATCGTCTTCTCAGTGATCCACATCCTGGCCACCCTCCTGCTCAGCACGCAGCTCTACTACATGGGCCGCTGGAGGCTAGGTGAGGCCATACACTCGGCACGCTGTCTTCCCATAGGCTTGGTGCAAACCCAGTGGCTTTCTAAAGGAACCTGAGAACCATTCTTTGTCCTGATAACGTCTAATATACGTAAACGTGTTCATAGCCAGGCTCCATGAGACTCTATAATGCCTCATTATCAACCAGATCGTTATCAATCTACAGCAGGGTATTTCAAGTTGCTAGTACTGCTAATGTATGGTTGTGCCATGGCTTTTCTGTTCAACCTGTAAAACAGACCATCCAGTGGTTTTATGTTGATGTGCGCGTGTGTGTGTGTGTGCGCGTGCGTGCGTGCGTGTCAGACTCTGGGATCCTGCGCAGGGTGGTGTACGTCATCTACACTGACTGCATAAGACAGTGCAGCGGCCCCATGTACATTGTGAGTACCCAGCCCAACGCTATCTAACCTTTACTGGCCTCTGGAACCATGGTAGTGATCACATTGCATACTGGCTGCCACAGTAGGAGGATTATCACTGTTCTTCATACATGGCCAAAGGCAGAGCCACGTAGAAGAGAGTCGCGCCAACGGATGTTCCACATTTTCAACGGTCACACGGTTCATGTAATCAGTTTCTTGGTGGCCAATTTGAACCGATAAATACAGACACATAACTTAATTTTCTGGTAATTAATAGTATTTCAATGCATTGATTTACATGTACAATTATAATTTAGGGTAGATTTAGTATTTGCGGCTAACTTTCGGAAACACTTGAGATTCCACGATCCGCCATTACTGTGAAACAACGGTTCTTTGGAATAAACAGAGTTGACGTGTCTCCATCTTCTACATGGCTCTGGCTAAAGGCAAATCTATAGCGCACCTCTCACTGATGAGTTCTCATTCTCTCTGTCTGCCAGGACCGTATGTTTCTGCTTGTGATGGGGAATATAGTCAACTGGTCTCTGTAAGTATGCTCGGGAACAGTTAACACCACTGTTAGATAACAGTGGACTTGTATATCCATCCACCCCTGTCTCTTCTCCCCTCTGTTCATGTGCAGGGCTGCCTATGGGCTGATAGCAAGACCTAATGACTTTGCCTCCTATCTGCTGGCCATTGCCATCTGTAACCTGCTTCTGTACTTTGCCTTCTACATCATAATGAAGGTGTTTGCTTTTATATTGCACTCTGGAACTGACGTATTACAACCACCATCAAGACGTTGAGCCATATATTAATTTGTGTGTGTGTGTGTGTGTGTGTGTGTAGTTGCGAAGTGGCGAGCGGATCCAGTGTCTGGCGTTGGTGTGTATTCTTTTTACAGCTGTGGTGTGGGGCTTTGCGCTCTTCTTCTTCTTCCAGGGCCTCAGCACATGGCAGGTCTGTATCACACACTCCGATATAATCGGACCAATATTGGCAGAGTTATGCAATATTGGTCCGAGTTTGAAGCCTTTATACTACTGCACAGTTTGATTTATGGGAAGTCATTTTAAAGTACTGTATTTTCTGGACTATAAGTGGGATTTGCATATCAGTCGCACGTATCAAGAGATAGAAGTGTATATATTAGTTGCTTCGGCCTATATTTATATTCTTTTTCGGTGGTACTGTAGCCAATTTTCAGTTGTCACGGGTCTATAGACTGCCCTCTCTTGGCTGTAGTCTCTAGACTGCATCGGTTTCTCCGATTTGCATTATATAAAATTGTATATTCATAAAATGTATATTTTAATGTCTTTTAAATATATATAACTAACTACAATAATATATATCTATAACACTAAAGTGTGTTATGTGTCTCTCATCCCCACCACCATGACAGAAAACCCCTGCGGAGTCTCGTGAGCACAACAGAGACTGTATCCTGCTCTCATTCTTCGACGACCACGATATCTGGCACTTTCTGTCCTCCATTGCCATGTTCGGGTCATTCCTGGTATGGACGTTTGTTTTTCTGATGTGTGTGTGTGTGTGCAGCTTCATAATAACCTTTGAACAAGAATCATGTCTATTCCTGGCACTCTGCACCGGTCCGCCTGCATGGCTTCACTTTACTCTTCTCAATTAGGTTCTTCTGACCATGGATGATGACCTTAACACCATCCATAGAGACAAGATCTATGTCTTTTGAATGTGAGATGGTCTTAAGGAGCACAGCTGTTTGTCTACACCTTCTCCATCTCCCTCCATGTCTTGCTGACCAGTAACAAAGCTGCTCAAAACATACACAGCCAGTAGCCATGCGTACTGCGGGCACATCAGCCTCATAGCCAATGGTGTTCCGGGGAGAAGCGGTAGTCCCTCCCTCCACTTTTATAGACACTTGCTGTGCCAGCCAAGATTTACTGTTGGTTGAACTCGTTTGTTCTTGCTGCCACCATCAAAATACCTGTCATCAATATACAGTGTGTTTACTTATTGTCGGCGATAAAGATAACTATGGAAAATATTGCTTGAAAATAGGTGGGATGTTATTAACTTATTTTTTACTGTTTGCATTACATTTTACTGTTGAATCAACAATGCATTTTGGAAATATGCTTTGTATGCTGTACGTTTTATATAATGTGTGCATATGTTTGTATGAATGTGTAAGGAAACCTGTAGGAATGTTTTTCTTGTCCAATTTGTTGGTGGCCTTCAATGTTCGTTTAAGTCTGAAACTCTTATCTGATGAATCAGATCTCCCAACTGCCACTCCTTATTGGAGAAAATGATTGTATTCTTAATGTCAAGACTGAGAAGGTATTTGTTTTGCACTGTTAACTGTAGGATACAATTATTTTAATGTCAAGAACAATGCAGAGGCCCATCAACTGAAAAAAAAGGCTTGTTTTCAGAGATATTTTATGTCCTTCTAGTGACCTGGAACAGGTTATAAATGTATCAACAAAATATTTATTACATTTCATAGAAAAATACAAATAAAATGTACACAAACATCGACAAATATTTACAACAAGCTCAACAGGAATTTTCTCCCGTTGTCTTAAGTTTGTCTTATAGTAAAACCTTGCAACAACTCAATAAAAACAATTGGTATGAATGATATCAAATATATTCCAACAGTCATCTATGCCATTTCATAAACACTTGCTTGAGTGTGTACTTTGGTCCATCGAAATCTAATAGGTCAATGAACCACTTTTTATGTTTTCAAACTGTAAGTTACAGGTGGTTTGTTTTCAGAGAAACAGGGTTACCTAATGCTAAGGAGAATATTATCGGTCAACAGGAGTGACATGGACCGTTGTGCGAATTACTGCAAGACTTAAAATGAGGGTTCTGTTCCAATAAAAAAAAAAAAAAAAACTTAAAAGCTAAACAGTTAAAAGCTATTTGTAATCCATCTCATGTAATTGCCAGCCTCAAATAGCACTTTGTGAATCTATTGTTTGTTTACCTGCATCATTTTTAGACAAGTCCCTGTAAATATCCTCTGGATTGTCCTCTAAGCACTACTATGACACCTGAACGTTGAATCATGAGGTCAAATATTCACCGTAGAGGGATATGTAGACAAAGTAATTTATCTGAAATTTGTAATTCACTCATAATCTTAAAAATATATTTACAGTATTTTCCCAACAAAGGTTTCCGAGTGTAGTGCTCTTCCTGATCCTGAGAAGTGGTATCTGAAGTCCTATGGTTTTCTGCAGACATAATCTGTAAATGTCATACCCCTCAGTAATGGTAAACTTTAATTTGGTTCTTATCATCTAGGCCCAGTTGAACTATTCCATTGGATGGGGCTCGGTAGCGGGTGAATAGCGGTCTGAGTAACGGGTTAAGGCCAATGGCAATGTTCATGCACAGCAGTCTGGTACTGTATGAGTTCAGTGATTCAAACCACAACAGCAGAGTTAGTGTATCATGAGACAACATATTCCTGTGAACAAGAAAATTATTTAATGTGTGATATATTTTACATCCTTAAACTCTTAGGGCTGGTTTCAAAGACTGCATGTGCATTAAGGCTAGTCCTAAAGTAAGAACGTTTTTCAATGTAGATATTCATAATTTCTTTTAGTCTTGGACCAGGCTTAATCCATGTTTGAAACCAGCTCCGGTCTTAGATAGAATTTATAGTTAACTTGTTAATGTCTGCCCAGTTTTTTGACTTAATTTTTAAATCTAGCTTTTAAAAAATTGCGGCACAGTGAAAGGTTGCAAACTATGGTGGCTCAAAAAGAAACCCACGAGAGACAAAAGGATACATGCTGGTGTCTTTTTTCCGCATCTCCAACCACCTCTTGTTGCTGTCAATAAGCCCCTGCAGCCTCTGACCGTCCACCTCGGCTGACTTCTCCATCAGGCTACGGGCATGCTCGCTAACACGAGCATATACAAAATGAGATTGACATATCATGTAATGCAACACTATAATATACAATAACATTAGCTTACGTAGCAGGAGGGTACGATGTGTACGCTGAGCTGCTTCTCATGGTGCTTGAGGCTACAGGGTTTACAGGTGCCCCTGGAAGTCAAAAACATTACTCACTACAGTGACATTATAGAGATATTTCAGAAAAAGATTCACCATTAACTGAACAATGGGAATAAGACAGCAGACTACCAAATGGGTGCATTGTTTTACCAGGAAATAGTTGAGCCCAGCGACTGAATATGAGGTCATCTGAGGCCCTTGTCCCTCCAGAAATGGAGGTGGAGAAGAGTGGAGTCGTCGTGGGTCCTACTTGTGACCCCCAGGCCCAGGAAGGCCCCGGCAGGCCCGAGGAGGGAGGTGTCAGTGTGGCAGAGGGTCCCAGGTTGTGGGACATGTGGACTGAGGTGGAGGTAGGTGGAGGGATATGGTAGGATGGGTAGTGTGCAGTGGTCGATCTCGACCCCTGGGCCAGAGATCCCAGTTGGTTGAGGACGGTGTTCAGCTGGCCTGAGATCAGCTGAAGGGACTCTCCCAACATCTGCACTTTGGCTGGAACGGTACGATGGTAACCTAATGATGACAACAGTGTGAAGGGTGTATCACTGTGGCTTCATTAACCAGTAGCCTACAACTCTGCTGATGTTTTGCAGCTACCCAGGTAAGATAGCTTATATCTGCTCTTGGCTAGTGACAATACCAGAGCCATATACAGAGAGTTGCGTCATCTTTATTCACTCAAATGGACCATTTTTTTTTAAAGAAACGGAGCTTCAAAATAGTTCCCGGAAGATAGCCTAAATACTAAAAGTACACTATAAATTCTATTTTAAATGTAAATCGGTGCATTTATTGACAACTAATTACCAAAAAAAGTAGTTACATATCTGTAGAAGTTAGCAGACATGGGTTATGTTGACAATACAAAAACATGACATTGTCCAATCCATATCCTATGAGGAAATATATTGAATATAAGGCCCTCAGAAATGTTATGTTGTCATGCAATGTTATGTTATTTCACCTGTGGCATCTGGTGGATCCACAGTGCTGCTGAGGTCGGACTCTGTCACGTCAAACGTCACTTTACGGCTCCCCGCCAACCCAGACTGACCTTCAAACAGAGGCTGGGGGGGTGAAAGCATGACACAATGTCTCAGCAGCCAACACCACTGACTGCGTAATTTGGCATACTTCTGACAAATGTAATCTTTGTCATTTGCTTCAATTTAAGTGTCTGCTAATTTACCAAGATGTAAAGTACATAATACTGATAGGTGTTTATGCAAACATTCAAATTAATTCAATGATTTCTACTGTATGAACTCACCAATATAAATGCGTATTGTTCGCTGGTATCAAAATTAATCAATTCATTAATGAATTAAATGTTATATATTTTTTTATTCCATTGTGTGCTGGTACAATGGAACATTATGGAACATTTTGTAATGTCAGATAGAAAACCTGAGCAGCCAGTAATGGTCATAGCCCATATTACATTACAACTCTAGGTAGTGGTGTACATAAAACCAATGCCAACCTCCTCTACCAAAGAGTTCTCCAGCTGTTCAAGGTGCTCCTCTTTGTTCTGCAGGAGAGCACTCCCTCTCTGCACAGCGAGCCTCATCTCCTCCACTCTGCTCGCCTCCTGGGGGAGGGCCAGATACAGACAGAGCATTAGAGGAGGAGCGGTTGGCTACTGTAGCTAAACAACACACTGACTCCTACCTCCTGGAGTTTCCTCATGGCCTCCCGACTTCCCCCCGCCTCCCAGACGGGGTCCTGAGAGGAGCTGGACTGGGCTGCCCGCAGAGCTGCCTGTCTCTCTATCAGCCGGCGGCCCTCCCGCTCAAGGAAATGCTTGGCTTTCATAATGGACGCCCCCTCGGCGGCGATGAATCGCTGGAAACTGGCCAGACAGCAGGGAGGTAGAGGAGGGCGAAACAGGTGGAACCCCTCACAACATGATTTTGGAGGGTCACGGGACGATCAAGTTTTTATTTAACTTTTTTCCTTTACCTATTTTTTATAAAGGGACACTTGTTGATATTGATATAGCACCCCAAGAACACCCAACTTATCAAAAGGGAAGGGTGAGAAGCGCATCTTGCAAGTATTGATGACCCATTACACACACTCATACACACACATGCACACACGTACACACACGTACACACACACTCATACACAGTACTCACTCCGCAATGCTGCTGTCGCTGTCAGGTATGGGGGAGAGTGGAGGTTCCTCCAGGTCCTCCATATGCAGGGATGTGTTCCTCCGAGCACTAGAGGGCAGTGCCTCCTCCACCTTCTCTGAAGTATTTTTCTCCTGTTTAGGTTCTGGTCTGCTGGAGGCTCTCACATCTTCCCTTTGTTCCATTTCACTGCAAGAATAAAAAAACAAGGAAGAAAATAAAAAAAATATTAGTTAAAATACATTTACAGCATGCTGCTAGAGTTCAAACAAAGACTAAATGCAAACACATAACACCAATTCTCTAATCCCTGCATTGGCAGGTATGTCAAGTATTTATTTCAAAATACTGCTGCTCGTCACTAAATGGTTTGGTCCCAAAATACATGGCTGGACCAAACCATCAATGTGAACATTCTAGACCCCCTAGATGGGACCGGTCTGCTAACCATCCCCAGTGTAAAAACAAAACACGGAGAAGCATCATTTAGCTACTATGCAACAAAAACATGAAATAAACTTCCAGATGTGAAACATCCAACAATGACTACTTTCATATGCAGGCTTAAAACATAAATGTTCCTCATTGCCTTCTGCTGAACTGAAGTCTTACACTTTGATGTATGCCATGCTGCTCATTTTATTTATTTTAAAATCTTACCATTTTATTTTCTATTTAAATGTCTTTTTATGCATAATATTTAAAAGGTTTTATAGTCTAAAAATTTTTATGTGAGGAACACTGAATTTGCCTCGTGTATGAATCGTGCTATATAAAATAAATAAATAAAGTGCCTTGCTTTGCAGGCAAGTGTAGCATTTAGCAATTTAGATATTTATTTAGCATTTACTCATTTTTGAGACAACTGTCAGGCATAAAGGCAGGTGTCACAAACCGTATATGTGAGAGAACCAGGATGCCAATCAAGTCAGGTCTGTCCACAGTGCAAATCCAGGCTGTATGAAGCATTTACCTGACTCTGCGGCTGAGGCGCTCGCACCGCTCCTGAAGCACCTCCACCTTGCTCTCCAGCTGCGCCTTGTCCTCCTTCACCCTCCTGCTCTCCTCCCGAGCTCCGTCCCTCTCCGCCCTCATCCTCTCTACCTCCTCCTGGGCCTGGCTCCTCTCCTCCCTGGCTCTCTGCATCAGCTCCCGAGCTGCATCTCTCTCCCCCCTCAGCCTCTCCAACTCCTCACGCAGCTGGTCTCTCTCCTTGATCAGCCTGGGCAAGGCCTGTGAACACGCACCGTTTGGAATATGAACAAATAATTTGGAATTCCAGTTTGGGATTATAGAACAAACATTGGCATTCACTCTTTGGAATGTTAATCTACATTTGCAAAGAAGCATTTGGCAGGTGTTGCGTGACCAGAAGGCTACACACCATCACTCTTATTCGCACATAGATACACAAGCTAGTCCTCACCTCCAACCCTCTGTCCACCTCCTCCTCCTCCTCCCCGAGCATTTTCCTCCTCCTCTTCAGATCAGTAGCCTGGGTGAGAGAAACATTGAGCAGACACCAGTGAGCTGGTTGTGACCAGTTGAGACTGTAAAGGCCGATGCCCCCTGGTGGCCACGTCCAACAGCGCGCTAAGGATCACACTTTTACTGATGTTCAAAACGTAAAGGCAAACGGAAGGAGGAAGAGATTCAACGTATTTGTATAGCGTTGGCACTCAAGAAATAGAACCGCGTTCTAAAACCTTGCCTTTGGTCTGTTAAAAAGAACTACAATCAAAACTCTGACGTCTTGTGACGCGCGTCAGACGCCACTAGAGGGCGTCGGCCTTTAGAGAGAGACAGAGAAGTGAGTCTGGGGCATGGGACCTTGGTCTGCAGCAGGGCCTCCTGGTTCTTCAGCATCGTGGCTCTCCTCTCCAAGCGTTCGGTGAAATCCTGTACCTCTGACTCCTGCTTGGGGGCAACACACACAAATGGCTTTGTGGGGACAACACACAAATGGCTTTGTGGGGGCAACACACACAAATGGCTTTGTGGGGGCTCCCGCATGCTCATCTACTAGTGACAGAATTTACTGTATCATATTAACACAAAACATTGTGGAAAAGAATCTCTCGGTTTTTACAAACTGAAAACTGCTTTATCATCATCTTCATTTCGGGGTGCAGAGCTACGTGTGTGTGTGTGTGTGTGTGTGTGTGTGTGTGTGTGCGTGTGCGTGTGCGTGTGTGTGTGCGTGTGCGCGCGTGTGTGTGTAGGGCTATGTATTGGCAAAAATCTGGCGATACGATACGTATCACGATACAAGGGCCACGATTCAATATATTGCGATATACTGGAAGCAAGGCGATATATTGCGATTTCAAATTTGTCACATTAGCCATGCTAATTTGTGGCGCCGCTGCAAAAAATAACAGAAACACAACTTGCTCAGGGACTGCCGATGGAAATTACCTTTAGGCTAAATCTGGTAACAAGCATCTTTCCTCTCTTTTGAGGTTATTGTATTTTGTACATGTTCCCTTTTACAAATACATTGAGTACAATGAAGTCATTTAGCAGACGGTTTTTTTTGTAAAAATGTTTTGTTTATTAATACCGTAACTTAGAGAATCAATACAGTGTCACATGCAATATCATGACACTGAAGTGCAGCAATATGTTCTTACACCCTTTTGTGTGTGTGTGCGTGCGTGTGTGTGGGTGCATGTGTGTGCACACGTCCGCACCTTGCGAGCGTGCACCAGCTTCTCCTTTTGAAGCTGTGCTTCCAGCTGCAAGCGTAGCTTCTCCAGATGGACCGTGTGTGATGCGTGGAGACGCTCTCTGTCCTCCTGCATGTTAGCCAGCATACGCTCTCTCTGACCGGCCTCCTGGACACACACACACACACACATATAAAGGACTACACCATGTATAGTCCTAACTGGCATGCATGTACAGTATGTATGTCTAGAGGGGAGGGAAGCTGTGTGGTTCTCTCCCTGACCTCGTCCAGGAGCTTCTCCCTGATGCTGTTCATCTCTCTCCTGTGCTCCTCCCTCAACTGCTCCAGCTTCCTGTCGTGGTCCCGCTGCACCTCCTCCCGGACCTCCTGCAGAATGTCGGACAGCTGCGGGGCGAGCGTGTTAGAGACTGGCTTCGTCTCAGCATCAGTAGGCATGCACTCTATGCCTTTGTGTGCGCGTGTGTGTGCGTGCGTGCGGGTACACGGGTGCATGTGTGTGTGTGTGTGTGTGTGTGTGTGTGCGCGCTCACCTCTCGGTGGTACTCTGCCAGCTGTTGCTCGGGTCGATGGCCTAGCTCTTTTCTCTTGTCTGTGCTTTTGACCTTTAGTAGAAAATATATGACCATAGTGAAAACACACACACACAAATTTCCTCTGCCTATTGTCGGTATGCTGTATATTCCTCATTCCTCATCACAATCATAACCATTATCACCTCCCCCTGTTTCAGAGAGCTCAGCTGCTCCTCCCTCTGTGCCAGTAGGCTCCTCCTCTCTGCTTGGAGCTCCTTCTCTGCCTTCTCCTGCATGCGCTGTAGCTCCTGCTGCGTCTCCGCCTCCAGCGCGTCACGCTGCGCTGCTTGTTCTGCCTGCAGCGCGACGCGCACGTCCCTCAGCGCTGCCTTGCTCTCCTCCCTGAGACACACACGTTTAAATGGCTTCCCTGTGTGACTGACATGGTGTGACCTCAAGCTGGTGCACAGTCACTGTGTGTGTGTGTGTGTGTGTGTGTGTGTGTGTGTGTGTGTGTGTGTGTGTGTGTGTGTGCATGTGTGCGTGCGTGCGCGACCTTAGTGTGTGCTGCTGTTTCTCCCTCTCTCTCTGGGCGGCCTCTCTGAGCTCCTTATCCCTCCTGTCAGACTCCTCAGTCATCTTGGCCTCCTCTTCTCTCCTCTTAGTCTGGAGATGTTCACGCAGAGCCCTATAGACACACACACACACAGTATGATACTGTTACACAGCCCACATACTAACCCCTAGTCTGTGGCCATAGACAGCAGTATAAGCACTGAACCACAGTGTAACGCTGCTCTGTCTAGAGCCCTACCGCACATCTAGATGCTGGTGCCACTCATACTCGTCGTGTCCCTTTAACACCTTCACATCAACAGCAGTAAAAAAATACATTTTATTTTGAAATAATGAAGATTTAAAGACTTAAGACGTTAAAACCCCCGCGACCCCCTGCTGTGGTGCAGCGTCTTCTAGCAGCCTACCTGACTCGCTCCTCACTCTCCTCCTTCATCCTCCTCTCCTGCTCCTCCTCTTCCCTCCTGAGCTGCTCCCGGAGGAGGCGCATCCTTTTCTCCTTCTCCGCCATCAAGCGTTCTGTGTCCTCCTTCATCTCCCTGTCGACCCTCGTCCTCTGTTCCTCTCCCTCCTTCAGCCTCCTCTCCAATTCTTTCTCCCTTTCTTGCACCTCCTTCCTCTCTTCTGCTTCTCCCTCCTCCTTCTCCCCGGGTGTCCTCATGCTCTGCTCCTCTCCCGGTGGGCTCTTGGCATCAGCGGTGGGGGATTGGAGCTCCATGGCCTGGGCCTTGGTGCTGCGGACCAGCCTTCCCCGGGAGGTCTCGGGCCTGCGGAGGCCCAGAGAGGCGCTGAGGCCCTCGGCCTTCGGACGCACCCCGACGGCCTTCTCCGAGTGCGAGGGGCTGGAGAGGGAGAGAGAGGTGCTGGAGCCGTGGAGGACCAGTCTGTCCACCCTGGAGAGAGATGTACGCTGATGAGCCTTAACGTTACATACACTGGCACAGATCT
>JAODUK010022069.1:0-25177 GCA_027564635.1 Typhlichthys eigenmanni
ATATAGGGAATATTTTGCGATTCAAATGGAAGTTGATTTTCATAGTTTGTATGTGTTTATATTAAGCCTCTACATCCCTTAATGACATGTTAAGACTAAAATTATTGATTTCCCTTGACTATCCCTTTAAAGAAGGAGGAGATGATGCGTTAGGATCCGATAGCGCTTCACCTCTCGGTGTCTTCAGAGAGAGAGGCCTGTCCTGTATGATATTTGATGGTCAAGCACGTTTCTCAACTTCAAATACAGACCATGACCCTTTTCACTGCGTTTGATCAGAAGCCTTGGCTGCAGGCACCCGGTTTCTAATTAGAAGCTAACGTTGGTCCTCCTCGCTCATGAAACTCAATAGCTGCTTTCTCAGATGCAATACTGGGCACATATGAAGACACTGCCTTTGATCTGTGTCAACAGCTTATTTACAAATCAAAGTATGTTATCCCGGCAGCCTTATTAGGGTGGTGCATGCCTGTGTGTTTATGTGTGAATGATACCGTTTCATAGATATTGGTGCGTCATATAAGGGTGGTGCGTGTGCGTGTGTGTGTTTATGATATTGGGTTGTATTTAAAGGTGACACACGGCTATAGAGAATACCCACAAAGTTCCGAATCCTCAATTTTTCACATCCTGTTCTGTTTCCCAAGAAAATAGGAACCCCTTGCTATTTGCTTCCACCTGGCCAGCCATGTATCTTGCCGTCACATTCCCACTGTCTGCAAGTGTCAGGTCCTGTTTGAGGTGTAGAGCCATCAACAGCTCAAATGATGCGTGCTGTGCTGCTCTGTATGACCTTTGGAAGATAAGAGCTTGTAGGAGTGTGATGTTGGTGACAGAAAGAGGAATTTGTGTGAGCGGGGCTTTTCTTTAAATACAACATCTCATCCCAGCCATTCAGCCTCAGGCAATCATCCAGTCAGGCATTCAGTCAACACACAAAGGCTTTCCAATCAAGTTGAGTATAAACCAATCCAGCCCTCCCATCACATCAGCCAATCAGTCCAGTTATACCTCCTAGGTAATCAGTCTTTAGCAATAGCGCTTGCACATGTCCAGTGTCTACTGATTCCAATGGAAGGTGTGAACAGGAACACAGATTATGACAGATTATTTGGCCCTTTATGTAACCAAAGTGAATATCGAACACACTTTTAACAAGCCACATATCTTTGTAACATTCTGGCACTAATATGGCATTTTAAAGTTTTAGGCTTGTTTAGACAAATCAGGAGACAAATTAACTTTGTTCAGGACATAACTGTTTCAGCGTCACGCTCTCATGAGATCTGGCAACTGAACGAGATCTGATTCATAAAATATATTTCAGATATAAAAAGTTCAGATACACTAACATTAACACCTTGTAACGCACAACCCAATCTGCTTTCATCCAATGAGTGGCGAACCAAAGATATTATATTCTAATATCTTTGGCCCTACATCCATAAACTAAAACCAGTGGGCCTATAGCTGTCATTTGAACCATAGCCTCAAACCCTATAGCCCTGATATGCTGCTACGGCCTTTAACCCCAGCCCTAATTCTTCTCCAGACCACATAGCGCACCCTTTCCACTGGTTATATCCATGACCTCTCCATCTCCAGAACCTTAAATCACATTCCAATTACTGGTTTCATTTCACCCATACTGTATATTGGACATGTGCACCTGTGGCCTTCCCTGTGTGACTCCAAATGACATTTCACCCCACGCCATGCTTTGCGAGTGCTCATCTGTGAATGTGTGCATGTGTGTGTCTTGCTGCTTCTTTAATAACGGTGTGTGTATCCCAGCTAAGCACAGAGGCATCTTTGGCAATGCGGATGACTTGGGGCGAAGCAGTGGCAGATATTGTTTTAGCTATTGAGTTTCACATTTAACATGGCCTGCATCAATAACATGACATGATAAGTAGTTTTTCACACCTACAATGGAGCGGCCGGGAACAGGTGTATCAGGCCGAACTCTAATATGAACCCCTTGAGATCCCAGTAAGGGTGATTCACGCTTACATAACTACTATTTTAGTGTATCCTACAGAGCCATGTGTGTTGTGTTGTTTTGTTGAGATCACCATGGTTAGGGAGGGACACAACCTCTGATTTCCTTTTTTAACACTGGAAACAGATGGGTCAGCCTTATTACCAGGTGTCAAGGCTGTATTGTTTTACATCTATATTGCTTTTCCCATGTAGTAGTCTACAGTATGCCATGGTATTTCACAGGTTTATGATCCGGACTAAGCTTTAATGAATGAGGCAATACAGAAATTTACAGGGAAAAAAATCTCTGTAAAGATATTACAGAGTTAGTTATATGGGGATGAAAGACTTTATTTGGGTTCATTCATTACTTGACCAAACATGAACACTTGCCTGTTTTGCTGCACAGGCAGTTAGTGCTACAGTAGCTACTGAATGTTGATGGGCATCAAGCAAGATGGACTTTGTGGCAAATAATACCAGTCGAGTGTTCGGACTAGGATCATAGCCAGTGATTCAGTACGACGTTCTATTACTTTACAGTACTTCTCATATGAAAGATGTTTTCAAATATAGTATCCATTTATTGATGCTATACTACTTATTATTTGTAAACTTTACAGTATGTTGTGTATGCACGTGTATTTTGTATGCATATGTTTGCATAGAGATTAAAGATAATTATGGCCCCTTTTACATTATAGGCTACTTATGTTGTCTTACTACGTGGTTTGCATATGCCAGTTTATAGAGTACCAATGTATTTTTTGTATACCTACTATATGACATAATATGTAGTATTCAACACATGGTAGTATACACAGACAATATAGCACATATATAGTGGCATTTATATGAAAAACATAAATTGTATTCTACATGTAAATATATTACACAAACATACAACATACAAACAAAGTTAAAATAACAAGGTTACAATAATTAGAATATATTTAAATAATACTATTTTAATATGACATCCTATATTGTAATGTGGTTCACACAATTCTATTTAATTTATTTCTCTTCTCTCCTGTCAAACCATGTTTTTCCCCCAGCAGCTGTGACCCTTCTTTCAGTGAGGTGGGGGGTGGAGAGAGAAAGAGGAAGAGAGAGAGAGTGAGAGAGAGAGAGAGAGAGAGAGAGAGAGAGAGAGAGAGAGCGTGCATGTGAGCGAGGAGCCACATGCAGTTTAGCTAGCACAAGGGGTATTGTCACCTCGGCCAAGTGAGCCAGGTTGCCACATGTGTGATTTCAGGTCACATAGAGTGGGGTGAATGTCAGCGTTGCTGCCGGTGCTTGGGTAGATTTTAATCAGGCCTTATTCTACCTGGAACACCGTAGCCTTTCTCAGCTCGTACCCTTGCCCCTAACCTGGATGTGAAAGCCAAACTGTGTGTGATCAATCCTTGGCAAAGAAAGGGACATGAAAGGAAGCATTTTGTACGACTTAAGATATCATCTTTTTTATGGGATATCACCCGCAGCCTCTGTTCCTTAGCGATGTCTTTGTCCTTTGTCTGGATGGATTACAGCACATTTGGATTGGATAGGCTGTAGGACATTGCCCTGGGTGTTGCTCTGCTGAGATACAGAGCTCTGAAGGCTCTGTGAGCGCAAAGAGACGATGGATTCCTGGGACACCGACTCAGACGAGTCGTGCGATTGGGGAGACTCCTCCGAAGATGAACTTGAAGCCATTAATAATAAAGAGTAGGCTGATATATGCAGTGCTGTGCTGTGTGCTGTGACATTTACTAATCCCGTTACTGACCTATGTAAATATGGAAAAGATTTTTAGATGCATTATTAAGACAATGTGTTTCCAAACTGTGTGAATGTTGTTTTGTTGAGAGGCACGTTATGAATAGTGAAGACATTCTTAAAACACATGTTCAGGCTAATGTGCCTAATAAATCATCTAAGACATGCAGTCTTGTCTGTTTCTTTCAGGGAGGACATCAGGACCGCCAATGTCATTGCAGCCGAGACGGTCACCTGTCTGGTCATTGACAGAGAGTAAGTAACTCCACCGAGGAGACAGGGTGCAGTTGAAAATATCCCACCCTGTTCAGTGTCATGAAAGACATTACGCGGACAGTATATATGGGTAGGTCTGATGTCTCTATTATGGACAGGTCAGTGATGGGGCGTATATATGTCAGTATTAACGAACATGAACACATACGCACTCTCTGGGCACCACTCAGGCATTGGAGTCCAGGCTAATCAAGCTAATCTATATCTTCATTCCCATCACTGGGTTGTTCAAGAATAGACAGAGCGGTGATAAAGCGAGGGAGGGGGGGTGTCGGTGTCAGGTTGGCCTGGCCTCCCTTTCGCTCGGCCTCTCAGGGTACATGGCAGCCACAAATGGGTCACCCTTAAAAACGGAGGGATGGGGCAATCGGCGTGAGTCATCCCCCCCTAAGAGTGGTGATTATATAGCCAAGCCTTCCACAGTACAATACAAGCAGCTAATACTAGCACATTAATGGTGCTGAACATAGCCAATAGGCAAAGAATCGCAATGAATGATGATGATGGTCGTTATTATTTTGTTTGGTTTGAGTAATGTTTTATCTACAGTATGCTTATTTTCTAACGCTGTACATATACTGTTAGAGAAGATGTCAGACAACCTCAAAGGCAACCTGTAACACGAATAATGAGTTGAAAGAGAATCACGACTCCAGGATATGTTGGTCCCATTAGGGGTTTAGCAGCAGCTGTAATCTCTTCATCTCACGACAGCCTGATGCGCCCGTTAGCATTCCCCCCACTTCTTTGGGAGCCTTTCATACAAGCTCCTCCACTTCATTTCAGGGAGAGAAATACATTGTTGTTAAAATATTAATGTAGTTTGTTTCAGTTTGACAACCGGTCCTCCCATGATCCAGCATAACTTCTGAGAACTGCTACAGTAGTTATTATCTACCATTGATAAAGCTGTACGCCTAAAGTGGCTGTTACTAATAAACACTGTACAGCAAAAAGAAAACAATATGTCAGTATACATCAACATATAGAGTGCAGTTGCATCTTGTGACCAAATGGGGATGCAAATTTGCCTGTGAAGTAGCAAATGTTCTCCCATATATGATCTAAAAACCAAAACTAGCATTTCTTGTGGAGGTTGTATTTTAGAATTAGTTTCCCGTATCTAACAAAAACTAAAGCCAGATAAATTGTATATAAAATGTTTTTCTGAGGTTGCTCATGACAAATCAGTAGTAGTAGTAGCTACAATGGTATTCATTAGGAAGTTAGTTAGTTAGCGTTGATGTACATTTATTGGTCTTGTTACATTTCCATCTGTTTTCTTGATCACTAGCAATGGTCTTTACTCCTTGCAGTGATAGTTTAGGTAGCAGATATTTATATCTAAAGGCAAATAGATTCATATTTTATACCATCCAGCAACAATTTTACTATAACTTCATAGCAATGGATGGCTGAAGGACTTTAATAGAGCGATGCTTGGTACTCAAAGCTGTGCTTGCCTTTCCGAAGCCCATGTATTTGTATTTGTGTGTTGTACTGAAAAACTCACAGCTGAACAGTGAAATCCTGTTTTTCTTTATTGAGAACTTCCTGTTTTCCAGTTCATTCAAGCACCTGATTGGAGGGCTAGAGGACGTTTCCAGCAAGGGCCATGAGGATGCTGATGCTAAAGCCAAGTAAGCCATTTAAAATCTTCCCATCATTTGCAAGCTGTGTGCATAAATATCAGAGCGCAGGTGCTTTACACGTTCCTGTAAAACATCACGTCATCACTCAAGTTTGTTGTGAACATTGAATTCAAGACAATGAATGAACAACAGACATGATGAAGTTCACAAGTTGAAGCCTGCGGTCAGCTGCCATAGCATGTAAATCAGCAACAGTTGTGTTGCCAGGTTGTGTCTAAGGTGACAGTAATATTCGCGCGTCAGGCCAGCAAGAAAAGTTTCTGACCCCGGCCTCTATTCCTGGAGGAATGAATATGTACTCTATGTATTGTTGTTATGGAAACAGGAGACTAGCACCACAGCGCAGGGCACCTTGGCAGAGAGCTAGGCACCTTCTGCTGCGGGCAGCCACACGTTGGCACTGTATCAGGCCAACCTTGCCCACCCAGCATGCTGTAAGCCAAGGTGATGGGAAATCAGAGATGAGGAGTGACTGATTGCAGACTATGGGAGGACATCAGGAACAGCTTAGCACCACAGTAAGGGATGGTAAAGGTTGGCGGGGGGGTTGGCTGTGTGTGTGTGTGTGGTGGGGGCTGAAACTGACCAGACAAAAATGCTGCGGTTTACATTTGTCTCTGTGCGCCGGGAGTGCCGCTCATATCTTGCAAGGCACTGGGATTTAGTCAACATGGGGAGAGCGTTAATCACAGTTACTCAGTTATACTGCCGCTGTAGGGACACAGAGGCAGGGAGGGTGGGGGGGTGGTGGTGATGTTGGGGGTGATGATGTTAGGGGCGATGATGGGACAGAGTGGGTAGTAGTTGGCCCTCAGCCCGGGGCAAATGTTCACTGCCACTGATGCTTGCTCTGCCAGCAGTTCAGCAGATGTAACACACACACACACACACACACACACACACACACAGGCAGAGAGAGATAGTTTTGAGTTTTATTAGCACTTTATTTAGACAACAGAACATTCCTGTAACCCCGCCCCCTCCCCTCACATTTCCCCAGTAGTGGTTTCTGTTGCTGCTGTGGCCATGCTGTTTCGATGGCTCACACATACACACACAGGGCACATCGGTGCCTTGGTGTGGGAAGCCCGACTCCCATGCTGCTTTTAATTGGCCACAGTGGATAAGCGGCGGTATCTCAACTAACACACTGTCTGTGCGCGACATCAGCTCCGTTCAAAGGAGCCCTGCTGTTATGTTTTGAACACACGGGTTATTTTTATCTACCTGCTGCTTCTGCCTGTATGACAGACTTGCTCAATACAGAGAGAAAGAGAACAAACATTTTTTTTTTAGGTGTTACGGAGATTTTATATAAATTATAAATTTGGAAAAGAAAACTCACACACAAATCGTTTTCTGCCTACTTTTTCCACCGTTCCAATATGACTAAATCAATACGTTCAATATGTTTAACATATTTAAAATATTTAATTAGGGCCATGGCACACGCACGCATACGCACACACACGCACACGCACACACACACACGCACACACATACTGTATACACACACACACACACACACACAGTACATACAGACACACGGACATACAGTACACACACAGTACACACACACAAACGCACGCACACACACGCACACACACACACACACACACAGAAAGATGGGAATTACATCATTGTTCATGATCTCATCTGTCTGTTATCACACCACTGGGGGCTATTTAACTGATACCATCACAGTACATGGATAGTATGTGTTTGCTGCTATTTTCATTCCCTGTATTACACTCATATTACACTCTAAGTATATTCAGAAAGTATATTCAGAAAGGCTCACGTCTTCATTTCGATTTTCGTTTTTTTGTTTGTCTGTAAAGGTTCAGACTTGACTACTTTATGAATTTCTGAATAATTCCAATGGAACAAGCATGCCACCTACTGGTCACAATCATTATTACTTGCTTCAGTGGGTCAAACAAGGTAGGAGCTGTTGATGCGAAAGAGTCTCTCACACTGGACTAGAAGCTGCAGGCACATCAGCTGCCTTATCATCCTAACTAGCTATGTGTGAGAGGCCATTTTTAATTACCCTCTCTGTTATCAGAACTCCAGGTGCGCCAGTTTATTTCTCAGTATCAGCAGGCATGCAGGGATTTGAAGGGGGCATGTGGCTGGCTTCCATCTGATAAAAGGTGGAGGAGATTAAGGGAAGCAGTGTTTATTGACAGGCAGGCAGACAGCGATTGCCCTGATA
The DNA here is from genome assembly GCA_027564635.1 of Typhlichthys eigenmanni. Taxonomy (NCBI): domain Eukaryota; kingdom Metazoa; phylum Chordata; class Actinopteri; order Percopsiformes; family Amblyopsidae; genus Typhlichthys; species Typhlichthys eigenmanni. Next base: position 7,894 of record JAODUK010022069.1, read on the forward strand.
AACACGATGTCCTTCTGCTTCATACGCGTGCCACCGCGGTAACAATAACCTCCTAGCAACGGGGGTAATTGTCTTTCTACGTAATATGAGAGGTTGCTATTTTAACTGCTGATACTGTATGCCATGCAATATTCTCAGTGGAGGAATACTATTCATAGGAGTTCCATTTGATGCCGGAATGGCGCTTCTAATCTCACAATCGCAATTTCTCTGTGGACACGGGCTGCCTTTGCTTGCACTGAAGATTCATTATTTGTTTCCTTTGGATTTTGGCCACGTGTGCGCACGCTGTCACCCATAAAAGCTCCGTCGGAGCTCAGGCCCCCTAAAGCCACTGATGCCGAACGTGATGAGACCCTCTCCTGGATCAAACAATAACAGAGAGACACGGTGGTTGGGGCCGTCTGAGGACATAGGAGGTGACTGCCAATGATTGTGGGGTGTTGGGTGGCACAGCTTAGACTCAATAGATCCTACACACGCTTGATGCCTTGCTCTCTATTTTGAATGGCACAGGCTGGGGACAGTTAGTCTGCGATGACACTGATGCCTTAGCTCAGTAGACTAAACACTGGGATAGCATTGGCATGCTCCTGGTAGCACGCTCTGATGTTATCCTTGGTGAACGATTAACTATGACTCGGGAGCTTTAATGCATGGGTGAGCCAAAATTAAGAAAATATATTTTGTTTATGCTTATTGAAGATGGATGAGTTATTCTTTCATAGCAAAGAAGATCAGTTGGAACTCTAATCATGACTGTAGGGAAATTAAAAAACGTCTTCTTTATCCCTTGCAACATAGGTATGAGGCCGAGAATGCGTTTTTCTTCAACCTGAACCTGGCAGACTTCAACATCATTGACACTCTGGGGGTTGGCGGATTTGGACGAGTTGAACTGGTAGGTGGTCTGACCTGAATCTCACAATCACCTCAAATATATATTTGGTATAGTTGTTACTCATATTTAACTTCAACTTTTGCTCCCCAAACTGTAGGTTCAGCTGAAAAGTGACGAGCACAAAACCTTTGCCATGAAGATCCTGAAGAAGCGGCACATCGTCGACACTCGGCAGCAGGAGCATATCCGCTCAGAGAAACTCATAATGCAGGAGGCCCACTCGGACTTCATTGTGAGGTGCGTTGTACTGTATGCTATAGTCTGGCTAGTGGCTAATGCATTGACCATGTGTACGCAGCTTGCTGTACCACACAGTTGGCATTTGCCAAACTGTGTTGCGTTTCCTGAGTAACAAAATACTGAAATATAATCATAGGAACATAATTTCTATAAGTTGAACATGGCTACTATGAGGTGGTACCAAGGGGAAACCTCCGGTTTAAATACAACATGGAAGTGCCAAACCCTGCAGTTCAACAAATTGCCACGAGGCCACATCCCTGCTAAAAAATCCAGCAGTGCTGGTCACCAGTATAAAGTATGTTTTGCATGCCTGCATCAAATGCTGGTTTACTGGTACCCCGGCATCACATGCTGTTTGCTGGTGTGCTGGTACATCAGCTAGACCAGCACTAACCAGTATGAACCAGCCTGGACCAGCATGGAATATATGATGTATTTTTTGCAGGGATGGTTAAAATGTCTGACTTTACAGCAAAAATAAACATGTTTACAGATTGGTTCACAAAACAGTTTTGGTCTCTATAGCTAGACTCCCTGTTCATGCCAACTATAGGGGGCCATGCATTTCACCCATTATAATGAATAGGGGGCATACGGAGGCTTTACAGGCAGAGTGAGGTACTGCAATGATGGCGACGGCCAGAGCCAGCACAGCGTGGTGTTCAAATACGTTCTTGAGAAAAGCTATGGGTGATGTCACAGATGGTTTCTCCATTTATATATAGTCTATGGGTGGAACATGTTTCTCAAACAAATTATAGCAAATTACATCTTTAAATCAGTTTGAATCAATTATGATTCAGTTGCAATTACACCAATGTTTAACCTGTAGAGGGCACTGGTCCATATGTTTTATTATTTTAGTGCTTCCTTCATAACGTGTAATACTGTAGCTGGTCTCACATTATGGTCTGGTCTCACACACTGTGTATATTTTAAAAAGGGCACAAGTTTATTTTCTGCACGTTTTAGAAGTAGTGGCACTTATATAAAATGGGGCATGTTGGGTTTAGTTTTTGAGAGAGAATTTTCGAACCAAATGATCAAGAGTCACAACACATAGCAAAGGTTTTCCTTTACCATAGCACAGTGTTTATCAACTCCTGGGGCATAGCTCTGTTGTAAGTGGCCAATAGAGAAAATAATTGCTTGTTTTACAACTCAATCCAGAATATTCTATTTACAACAAATTCCCTCAGGTTTTGTAAGCATTCAGCAAATGCATAGAGGTTACTTCTGAGGTTAACGGGATGTAACATACTTTTATTTAAGTATGTTTTAACATTTTTAGAGTAGCCAAGAATCTCTAGCTGTAGATATTATTATATTTAATTAAAAAAACAAATTATATATGTATGCATTGAGCAATAAATCAGAAAATATCCTTGTTTATTTCAGACTTTACAGAACATTTAAGGACAGCAAGTACCTATACATGCTGATGGAAGCGTGTCTGGGAGGAGAACTTTGGACAATCCTTCGAGACCGGTAATTTCAGTTTTAATTAAATGAAACATAGTGGCGAGTAGTGACAGGCACAAAATACAAAGCACATATGCTTATTTACCAACATAATGTATATCAAGACACTGAGTTGGTCTCTTCTCTTCCAGGGGTTCATTTGAGGACTCCACCACCAGGTTCTACACAGCATGTGTGGTGGAGGCCTTTGCCTATCTGCATTCCAAAGGCATCATTTACAGAGACCTCAAACCAGAGAACCTTATTTTGGACCATAGGGGCTATGCCAAACTGGTAAGAAGAATCATCATATTTTTAAGAGATGGCATGAATGGGGGGTGGGGGGGCAACAGCAATTAAATATCTGACTGTAGAAGGTGAGTAAAATGAAGGTTGTTACAGACTTCATTCCAAGTTTACCAAGCGGAAAAACAGAGTTATCTTTAATTTAAATGATGCTTTACATATTTGTGTTTCATTATTAGTGTGTTCATCCAGACAATATTCAAATATTCAGAACGAATAACAAACATACAGTATATTCAGCTATTAATGCATTTGAACCGGTTGTAAAACATTTCACTTAATCTTTATGATTATGTTAATTAGTAAGTCAATAAGAATGACCAAGAACTTCAGTGTAATAAGGCAATGTTTAGTATTTGAACATGCAGTTCAACCTAGTAAAAATGTCCATTGTGACCTATTTCTCTATTAAAAGTACCTTAAACAGGATTTACAAATGCATGACACAATTGTGTCCACCTGACATGTTTAAGGTAACAATTTCTAACTGAGAAAATATGTATTCTTACTAAGGACATGTGCATTTGTAGTTTTTTGGCATCAAAATAAATCCATACACTAAAAAAACTGCTGCACTAAACAGAACAATATTACATGCTGTTCTTTAGGTGGATTTTGGCTTCGCTAAAAAGATCGGTTTCGGAAAGAAGACATGGACCTTCTGTGGGACGCCGGAGTATGTGGCGCCAGAGATCATCCTGAACAAGGGACATGACATCTCTGCGGACTACTGGTCTCTGGGGATTCTTATGTTTGAGCTATTGACTGGCAGGTAGCGCACACCATTAAATGTTGTTTAACTGGTGCCCTTTATTCACGAGTTGTTATTGTGACTAGCTTGCTCATCATTCATTTTGTGTAAATATATGTGTTTAGCCCTCCTTTCTCTGGCCCTGATCCTATGAAAACCTACAACATCATTCTGAGGGGCATCGATATGATTGAATTCCCAAAGAAGATTACCAAAAATGCTGCCAACTTAATCAAAAAACTATGCAGGTGAATGCTGTTGCCTAATTTAAATGCATTGCCTTATTTGCCTTGCGATACTGAGCGTTCACTGTGTTTTCCCCTGTAGGGATAATCCCTCAGAAAGACTTGGAAACTTGAAAAATGGTGTTAAAGACATTCAGAAGCACAAGTAAGCAATCCAATCAGGCACTGTAATTGAGTTACTCCTCCATTTTCAGTTCCGTTTATGACCATTAAATGCATAACCGCTGTTCTGTTTATTAGATGGTTTGAAGGCTTTAACTGGGAGGGATTAAAGAAGGGGACACTGGTGCCTCCAATCATCCCTAATGTAAGTACACCCCACTAAATGCAATTAGTGACTACGCGTGAGCATCCCAAGCTGAATATTCATTCCGCATGTCGTTCCATTGATCGTCAGGTGGCATCAGCGGTCGACACAAGTAACTTCGACAGCTTCCCAGAGGACAACGATGACCCGCCCCCAGACGACAACTCTGGCTGGGACGTTGATTTTTAAGACTACTATTTGCCTCTCCCCCCCTCCCAACCCCCTCCCCCCCACCCCTCCCCCAAACAACCCTTTAGAACTTAAAAAGGAGCGCTTCTTCTTTCGTTGGCTGCAGGAGGCCAGTCAGCAGGACACAGTCTGTGTGGTTAAGACTGTATTGTAGGACATATAGGAATGGATATGGGACAGAAGATGCAGAGCTGGACAGCAATCCCTCTGGGTCACCGACATGCCTTCAGTACACTGTGGCTCTCTGCAAGTAGCGTTTATCACATATGACAGGAGTGCTGTGCTACTCCCGCAGCGCGGTCTCACCTCAAATGCAAAGGAAAAGAACGTGCAGGGACACACAGATACTCGTGCACTATATGAGCTTGCGCGTGCGCACATACACACACAAACACACACACACACACACACACACACTTGCGTCATTATCACAAAACAATGAAGGCAGGTTTTCCTATTCTATGGAAATGATTTTGTTGGTGGGTATACAGTATAGCAGTAGCCTATCTATTCTAAAATGTGGTCTATGATATTTAGAGTGGACTGTTTTTATCGGGGTGATGTTTCTGTTTTTTTATTATGTTGCTTACGGGAGTTTGGAAATGTCGGGTGAATTTTCCAACATGGGTTTCCGTCTATAATATGTACCTGGCCAATCATGGTGTTAAATGTGCGACTCCTACAGTAGCTGTGGTTTGTTCTCCCTGTTGGGGAAAATGAATTGTAAGTGAATGCAGCTCGAACAGGTACCAAGTCCTCAAGACCAACCTGAATGTTTGTTTTCTTATGTTTGCTTCGAGACATCCATATGTTATATGTATGGTACTCAATGTTTTGAATGGATATGTTACATTCTCACACATGCAAGTCTAAAATCAAATACTTAACACACTGTATATTAGGTTACTTCACTTAAAAAGCACAACTACAGTAATTCAGTGAAGAGGAAATAAACTAGTAGGCAGTATCACAACTGCATAAATCTGACTAAAACGACTTGAAGAGAGCAGATGTCATTTAGCACTTAGGATTATAGAGAGAAAAACAGCTAGGCTTTAACTTGCTTTTATTTTAAGCATCAGGGAATAGGATAAGTCAAAACGCATCCAATGTTGTTTTTCTCCAGTTCTTTCAGCTGTGCACCAACAGACTATGCTTCACATCTGACATATGAATGAATGCCTTTGTAAATGCAATTTTGTGCAGAAATCGTCCAAATGCCGATACCTTGTTAACCAAACCAGAAATCTCTGTTAACATCTGTATAGTTTGGACAATAATTTTAACATGATTTCAATGACTTTGGTGCTGTTGTAGGCTACTTAACTGAAATCAGATAATTGAAAGGTCATACACGGTGCACTGGATATTATTTCTGTATGATAAGAGAATATTGGGCTTGGTTACTTTTTCTTCTTGATCATTTCCTTTTTAAACATTTATTTTATGATTATGATGTGCTACATGCTCCAATGCAGTTTGTGGTCCATGATCAATTTGCGTTCCTTTTAAAGACATGTAAAATGAAGCACTGTTTTTCATCTTACAAACTCATCATTTTTCATACCAGCTGAAAGGCAGTGGGAAAACACATCTAGAGGCAGGTGGTGAATGACCAAAGCAGTTGTTTTGTGAGCACCCTCATCCGTGGCCGCTAGCAACATCCTCGTTCATTAGCGTGTGTTTCCTGAAATGTCATTGGGTTTGGTAATCTCACACATTTGTTTCCACTGACTGACAGCCAGGGCGTATAGGTAGAACATTGTTAAGTGCCTTAATTCAATGGCATACAAAATGAACAGCTATAGTCACCTTTTCAATGCTGCATGATGAAATATACACATCAGAACTGTGTCATCTTATTGCTGCTTCACATCCTTTTGTTATGTCTAATAAATATATTAACCATAATGGAAACAGATTTTTTAGTTATTGTCAAAGGTGTCGTTTAAATCTAACAGAATATTTGTCGCAGCTATTTCATTGCAATGTAAAACAGCATAATATATCAAATCTATTATAATTTACAAAGAAATGCTGCATTGACATGTTCACGCAAAGAATGGTTTGGACATCAATCCTCCATCCATTATATAATACAATACTTATGAAATTGTATTATTGTGTAGCTGACCATTTTAAAGATAACAATAGCATTAATCACATATCATCCATAGCCAATGCACATATTAGCTTTATTTGAAATATTGAGTGTAAAATTATTTGTATGTTTTAAAGCTGAGCTCTGCTGTAAATATATTTCCTCACCATGCTGGAAACAAGAGGACACAGACGCACAGATTTCACGGTATGGTCTTTTTGGTCACAAAATACAGTAATATTGCATGTCATCACTTCTCATGTCACCACTTTTAAATAATTGGTTGGTCTCTTATTGGTGTGTAACCTGATATGTGTTTGAGCTGTACATTAATTTTGCGGAGTGCAAAGATTTTGGAAACTAGAGAGTAAAAAAACAATACTTTTGAGTGGTGTGCCTTGCTTATTTTAACAGTATTTTACACCACCACAACGTTGGATACTCGGTTAATTAACGTTGTAATTGTTTTTTTGTGCCACATGAGGGCGATAAAGTTCAGCCTGAAAACCTAATTGAGTCATAAGTAGCCCATATAATTGTCATCTCAACATAGGTTGAGAAAACGTTTAATATAGGTTGTTTATATTCGTAACTATTGATGCAATTGTCTCCTGGTAAATGTAAATTAATAAGTCATCTAGTTTCAATGCTATTCGCACAGCAATTTTGGGGACAGGGAAATGGCTTCAGACGTAGCAACAGGGTGACACTTCTCGAAGATCAAAGAAGATCAAAGTGCATCAAAGGAGCACACCTTGCCAACACCAACATTTAGTAAGTGTAGATAAAAGCTCTACTTCAAAAGATATATAGCAATTGAAATGCGCAAAGTACTACACGGTAGTTGTCAGGTGTCTAACAAGCCTCTCACACATGCTTCCACAAACAAACGCGGTCACTCAGTCCTATTGCGAAGGTGTCCTGACTGAATAGCCAAGAGGCTATTTCCATAGCAGACTGGCACCTGCAAACCATATGTATTGATCTAGGCATGCAGTGCAATGATCTCCATTCATAAAGATCATCACACTGGCTCGTACGTCTCTGCAAAATGCCGATAAGAGCCTGAAATCCTGTTATTTCTCAAAATTAGAGAAGATGTGGCTATCAATCTATTACATCGCTAGATATGCCCAAGAGTTGATCGAGCTTGGGTTGGGCTTCCAGGCGCAAAAGGTCAGAGTGCAAACTAGATCAGAGATGTCTTTTATCTCGACGTGCCAGCCAAGCCTGAAAGGCCTCTCCACGGAAGTCCATTAATTCGGTAAACTTTTCACAGGCCCTAATGGTCTGCATATCCTACATTGATGTCCGCTGCTGGTGTAATCAACTACACTTTGGAGAATAATTGCCCCCTTTGCAATCAGAGGGATCAAATGAAGTAGTAATCGACGGAAAGTAACTTCAATCACTGTCTTCACATAGCCGAAGGGTAGTACGGCTACTTGAATGTCAACAGATCTGAATGTCAGAGAAAAGCAAGCCATTTTTTAATTGAACGTAGATAAATATATATTTTTTTAGGTAATAGATTTAAAAAAAGTCTAATTGAACAAGAGAAAAATCGGTTAAACCACTAACCATATTTCAACGCTCAAAGTCGGTCACATGCCGAATGGGATTAGGCAATAGTTTTGCCTTTATTCCAGTTTGCTCAAGTAATAATAATTTAGCCAGTAGGCATAGCCTATACCGTAGGCCTACACAGAACACCGTAGGTCAAATATTCTGCAACTTCTATATAAATTCTACATTAACTCAAATATATTATTAATAATAATAATAATAATAATAATAATAATAATAATAATAATAATAATACATCTTAAATTGTTATCAAATAAATGTTAATAGTGTTGGAATTCTATTGACCAACATAATTGGGTCAATTTTTTCAATATTGTAACATTCTCCAAGCTTGCCAAGAATGTCAGTCAGATTTGCCCTTCATCAGACGTCATTACTATAGCATTTTGAAAAACAAGTGCAGAATAGACGGCCGTTTCCGTACAGTTGGGCTCTGGAGCTTATAGGCGCCTTTGAAATGCCACCCCTCCGCCTTTGTTGTGCACAACGAGAGGGGCGGGAAGACGAACAGGTCCACGTGTATAAAGAGAACATCCCAGCGCTGTGCGTCAGGAGCCCTCCAAGCACCGCGCCGTAAAATTATCAGGAACTTTGATGCACGCTCCAAGACTGCTCTGGACTTTATCACACGAATTTGCTCAGAACAAACGGATTTAGACTTTTATTCACTAGAGACCACTTACTAACTGAAGGAACAACAATCATGCATTACCCATCAACGCGTTGCTTTATGGCTGTGTACCTCACACTGTTTGGATACTTTGTGGACGTTTACGCTGGGACAGTTTTGATGAATTCCAACGCCATTAAAAACCTGCCCGGTGGTGGAGGTGTCAAATCTGATGACTTGGTCAGTCCGAGTCCACGCACCTCACCATCTGGTGGCGCAGTATACAAATCACCTGTGGACACCTTTCAGGTAAATACATCTATCATGCGTAATATGGAAATATGGGTCTAAGTCTTACATCTTTTAATTTTCAGTAATACTACAATGTGAATCACAACGTTTTCTCTTTTCAGTCAAGTGTTTGCACAGATGATGAAGAGTGCAGCGTTGACGAATTCTGCAACGACGCCCGAGGTGCGTGCCTGCCCTGCCGGAAGAATAGGAAGAGATGCGGGCGGGACTCGATGTGCTGTCCTGGAAACCGCTGTAGCAACGGTGAGCAGCAATAAACAGCTGTGTCAGGGAAGGGACAAAAATATAATGTGATTACGTCCGAATATGGGATGTGCTGTTATAGGGCCATTACATTGTTCTTTTTTATCTGTTTGGTCAATTTAATAAATATATAATACAACATATTATATTACCTATGCTGATAGGTAGTTTTTTTTGTGTGTGTGTCTCCTCTAGGTGTATGCCAAGCAAATGACATGGATGGCACAGAGGCAGTCACAGCGAGTGGTGGGCACAAACACAACAACACCATGGAGCACCATGTTAAGAGGCCTTCCCCAGGCCACAACCAACAGCATCACTCCATTAAAGGTACAGGGTGTGAGTTGTGTGTTCCGGAATACGATGGCACTTCGACACAATGATCTCGTCTACTTTGAGAACTTTTCCCATGATGTGTGCCTTATCTATGGAACGTAAATATCTCTGTCACCCCCTTCTCCTTCCCCCTCCGTGCCTCTACAGGCCAGGAAGGAGACACCTGCCTGCGGTCGGCAGACTGCGGAGACGGCCTGTGCTGCGCGCGCCACTTCTGGTCCCGCATCTGTAAGCCGGTGCTGAGCGAGGGTCAGGTGTGCACGCGCCACCGCAGGAAAGGCACCCACGGCCTGGAGCTGTTCCAGCGCTGCGACTGTGGCGACGCGCTGGCCTGCCGCCCTGAGAGAGGGGAGCGGGGTCACGCCGTCAGCAGGGCCGCGGCCCGGAACCTACACACCTGCCAGAGACGCTGACACACACACACACACACACACACACGTCGGACACAGTCTCCACCCCGCCGGAACCTCAGCCATAGACAAAAACATCCCCCTCCTCCTTCCCCCACACACACATTAGAGAACACCCAGAACATTCCTTCCTGCCAGAGTCGCTGACACAAACGCAGCGCCCGGAAAGGATCCTCATGATTCCTGTGAAAGGTGATACGCCCGGCGGGATGCAGCAGTGTAAAGACGGGGACAGTCTATACTGCTCACACACGCATGCATCCCCCCCCCCCCCCGCTGAAGACAGCCGATGAGTCGGAAGTGGGGTAACATTTCATAGGTTTGGGGTTGGGTCGATTTGCGTCATCGGGCAAGAGAAATGGCAGAGCTGTTTTGTTTCTTTTTATGGAACTTAAACTCAGTTATTGCAGTAAATTACTGTATTGTATATATCATCCTGGACGTGGCACTTAATAAATGAAATATTGAACTCTGTCAACACCGGTATTAAAATGCCACGATGATGCATGGCATGTTTCCAGTATTGTAAATGTTTACACAATATATTGTTATATACTATGTAAATATCTAAAATTTTTAAGTTACATTGTATAGAAATGTGAATATATTTGTTTTATTAAACAACCGTCTGATAACCTTACTTTTCCTCTTTCTCCCTTGTTTTGGAAACCTTAAGAAATAAATTATTTAAAAAGTAATGTTGCTGTGTGACCAGTCAGAGGGCTGTGAGAAGAATTGGTCTGCTATAAAAGTTAAGGGCTCAAATATTTAGCCTTGTTACTGAAAACAAATGAATGGCTCTAGCATTTTCAAATAGCTACCAATCCTTTTTCAGAGAGCCAGAGGTATTCCAATTTTCGCTTGGTGGTCTGCGAGCTCAGGCTTCACAAATTGGCGGTTGAGGCTGGGAAGACGGTTTTTAAATGTCTGGCTAGCCCGCTGCTGTTCATACTACACACAACTGCAGAGCCGTGTCTAGGAGCATACATATGCACACATTTACATTTGCTCACTGTCACATACAAACACAAACAAACAAAACCTCGCTACAGTAAAGATACAGCTTTTTTGAACTATCACCGGAGCTTTGATAAACCGTGTCTTACATAGAAGATCTGAGGATAGAGGCAGCTCTCTATACATTGTAGTGGATGCTGCCATATGATATTATTACTGCAAGGAGGTAATAACTACGTATCCGTGGTGTGCTGGCGAGTGTTTGCCACCTAACCCTTTGGTGTTCCTGGCTAGTTTCTAATTATAGCCTCTCTGCCTTCATGTGAAGTGGTGCAGATAGCTAGCTATCCAAGCTAAAGCCTCTAATTACTTCATATTACTCAATCTACACAAGGACTCAAATGAGGTACACCGCGGGACTTTGAGTTTTCGTGATGCAACGCCAACGAAAAGGGAAAAAAAAAAACATCTTCATTCTCAGTCGCTCCAATTGCACAGCGCGCCACATTTCCTGCCTCTTGTGCAATGGACTAATATGTAGGCTATGAATACACCCAAATACACCTTGGTGCCTGTAATTAGGCCTGTTAAGATTAGACGATGCAGAGGAAATAACTATACTTTTTGCTTGATTCTCATGTCAGATTAAAAGGCACTCTTGATATCTGACCAAGACAACATCATCATCTGTACAATATGCTTACCGCTATGAGGAAGAAAAAAGGCAGCTCACTTTTCAACAATGATTGACAGGCAGACCAGCAGTCAGACAGATACAAAAATATGCATAATGCATTGATGGAATTTAATATTGCCCAGTCCCTTGATGTAATTAAGCGTAATGGCAGTATTGTCAGCAGTGTAATATACTGTGTGGCTTTAGCCAAGTCATGTTTGCGGGGGTCCAGGAATCTGTGTTGGTAAGAGCCAGTCGTTACACCGACCACATGCTTCACACTGGCCACAGGCATGTGCCCCCAATTCAGGCATCGCTAGCGTGTGTGTGCGCTTGTGTGTGTGTGTGTGTTTGTGTGTACACACTGGTAGATGACGCTGGAGAAACAAGCATGACAACAACAGCAGAACCCGCAGATGGACACAGACTTAAAGACATATATCTTAAATACACATGATTGCACACATGCACACACATTCTGGCATGCAGAAAAACATACCGTACGCTAACATCTACACATTCACAAATACACACTCAAGTCTGTAAACCAGTGTATCTGGGGCGTGAGAACTATGTAATACCATTCACCCACGGAATGTTATCCTAACAGTGATTGGTGTTGTCATGCCAAAAGAATGAATCAACTTAATGACTTACCATGGAATGCATAGTTGATAGTACACAGTGTGTACTATCATATCATCCATATCATATTTGTGAGTCTATGGTTTATGTGTAAATGCCAACATAATACATTAGCATGTGCTCATGCCTGGAAAGATGTTTCTCTATTCATATTAAGTGGGTGACCTCATGATAACTCTTCAAAGGCAATAAATGTGCTATCTCGTGTCAAGATCTGAGGCCAATAAATGTCTTTTCTGCTTGAGTACCTGGCATATCACATCTTCCCGTCTGAATTGTAACAGGACTGCCAAACTCTGTTGATACAGTGCTCTAAGTAAACAAACATGAACGGAAACTAGCACAGATGAAAGGACATTGACACATGCACACATAGCTAATGCATAGTACTTTGTCACATAAAAGCTATTGCATATTTCTGGAATGTAGATTCACATCCAACTTTACGAATACACAAATTCACTGGGAGGTGGCAACATTAAGGTGCTGGCACTGTTTGCTTAAAAGAAAAAAATAACACAATGCACTCTATTCATCTTTGTATGGCACTTGCAATGATGATCTACCTGATTGAGCAATAAGGGGAAATCTCCTTTTCCATGGGAAATAACAATTAAACAAAGCACAACTCATTCAGGACAATGCGTTTTGTGTATGAATGCAATCTGTATGCGGATAAACCCCAGTGATGTAACCTATTGGTGATGTTCACAAACCAGAGGAAACAAGGCGTTTACACAGTGAGGTGATCGCATATTGCACTTTGATTTGGTGTCATGTTACGTTCCAATAGTGATTCATTGTGGACAATTCTTGTCATTCATGACATCTCTGTTTGTCTTTCACAAAAATATACACACCCTCTGTCGTTGGAGAATACAGACATTTATGCTGAGCAAGGTTGAGTAGGTTACTTTTTAAATGTAATCCGTTACAGTTACCAAATACCATATTACAATTATAATCAGTAATATAATTTTTGGATTACCTAAATTTAGTAACATAATCTGATTACTTTCCATTACTTTTAGATTACTTCACGCCTAAACATTGTTCTTTGACATGCCATCCAAAGCAATTTACTGCATTGGCCAAATGTTTCTATTTTTTTACCGTATATGTTGCACAGGGGATCGTATTAAAGTAGGACTTTATTTCAATTATTGATTGACGTTAAGGAAATGTAAATACGACTATATTAAATTGGTTTTATGCATCTTTTTCTGCAAACTTTCCTTTTACATTTGAAAGTAGTCGTAGAAGTAATTATATAATTTAAAAATAATACCTGCAATCTGATTCCACTATTTTATTTGGTAACTGTAATGGATTACAGTTACTTGTTTTTGTAATCAGATTACAAGTAACTGATTGCATGTAATCTGTTACTTCCCAACCCTGATGCTGAGTGACAACACATATATGAGTATGATTTTTCTGAAAACGTTTCAATGCGTGCGGGGCTGTCCATATGGCCAACGTGAGGCCCAACGCCTCTCTCCATATCTCTACCCAGGGGACGATGCACTGAACCTGGGCGCACTTTGCCAGAAAGGCCCCATAGGAAGTGACTGGCTTGATCCATCTCGGTGTTCCCTCCATCTGTGGCTGACATCTTCACTGTGGATTCAGGTCCTGCTTTGATGATGTCATTCCACATTTATGTTCCATTTCAACATATGAATGAGATTCTGTGGCTTTGATGTAAGGGCATCAGCACACACAATGCAAGGGCTAGCGAGTTGGGCTAAAGGTGAAGATAGTCATATTATATTGCATGAGAAGCCCATTATAAGCAACACCTCATTACAAATCAATGGAGAGAAGTTATTGGTCTAGTTGTGCAATGTTGTGGCATTTTTAAGGCTGTAAAAAATAAATAAAAACAAGTAAACTGGAACTCATTATATCTAGCCTCTCATTTGAGCATATCTGTAGGTGATGTTTGTGGCAAGGGCCCAGTTCATCTGGTGGGGCTACTTTCTCCCAACTGTAAACCCATGTGCCTCAACAACTGGTACCAATTCAGCATGTACAAACACAACCAACACTGTTTATACAAATAATAAGCCTATACAGTACGTGAAGCTTGTCCCCTCTGCCATATGAGCTGGGAGCAAACAGATGCACCAGTAAGGTAAGGTAAGGTAAGGTATACTTTAGGGGTGCGGGGGAATTAAAGCTGAGGATAAAAATGCCTATGCTACATTATAGTTGGTCAAGAACCATGTTGCTGGCAGACTGGAGCTTTTGCTAAGGCCAAGACAAGAGCTGGCTGGGTTCCTACCTGCTGTGAAAAGCCTGCCTCAGCCACAACCACATTTAAAATTCTGCCTACACACATATCATTTACTCACTGTTTACAAGGCTTTCATAAAAGCAAAAAGTGAAAAAACATATACACCATATATATATATATATATATTTATTTTTTGCAAATATATATAATAGAATGGGATATACAGAGAAAGATTTGGCATATGACTGAGAGTGGAGTCACTTTCCATTAAAAATATAATCACGCTGTTGGCTGGATTATAGTGTGGCCATCAACAAGAACATCTGATTCAATAGCAGATGCCCTGACACCTAGTTCCCTGCAGCCTTACTACATTATTGGAGAGCCACCACTCCATATTGGCAGATTGCTGTGTTGACCGTATGTCATCAGCCTGTATTGCTACTGATCATGCCAATTTTAGCATGCTCACAGGCGACACACTCAAGTACCCCTTTACCAATGGGTGTCTCTGAACACCGCTCTCCATTTAATAACAGGGCTATGGAAATTAAACTGTGAACGTCTTGCCTCTCCATGGATGCTTTTCGCACCACTGCACAATATCTACACTCGAGTGGTCCGGTCTTAAGCAGATGTGTCAAAAGCCCAAGAGCTATAGCTTAATGTCCTTCCCCCCACTCAGCGGGACAGCATCCTATTGGACAATGCCACAGTAATGGCCCTTGAGATTCCTCTATTGTCTCATTAAGAGTCATCAGGCCTTAATCAGGACCACTAGACCACAGCCCCTTGCCTTGCTTAAACCCCCCTTACAGTGACTCTTCTGCCTTTATTGCAATGCCCCCCCACCCGCCCCGGCCCTCTCTTTACCTTCCTCATCCCAGTGTTTAATTAATTAATGTCCCTGTTTGTTTTTCCTTTCAAAAAGACGACTGCCTTTAACCCAACAAAAGAAGAAAAAACTGATTTGTATATGGGACTTTACAAAGGTGCTGTGGGTGCAATCGGGGGGCGGCAAGGGGCTTTGAACTCAGCGAGGGGTAAATAGGGTGGATTGTCTTGCCCCGCTGGAGGGGCTAAGCTGTGGGACACCGTGAAGCAGGAGGCCAAATCAAAGCTGGGTCTCTACAAAGGCCCATTCGCAGCACATTAGTACACTATCTAAATGTTGATTTGTTCACACAAACATCTGAAGGGTCTCAGATAAGTCGAGACAAGGAAGCATTCAATGAATGTAAATGAACACAGTGGTCAAGTTCACCTTTCTCTGCAGACACATCAGTTGTTCACCTACGTTTCAAGAGTTACTGTGCTGTTTAACCTGTGCCCATTTCATCAATCACAATATACAGTAAGTACAGTCTGTATTGTACTGTATGTGACAGAGAAACTAACAAATACAGCACAGTGTGAGACATTAGAACGGTATCGTCCCCATTGGGAATTTACTCTAGGCTGACAGAAAGAAAAACGCATCTGTACGTTACATTTATGACATTCTATCATTCTATTTTGCTAACATTACAGCCTTTGCCTAAGGCAGTGATTTTAATGCATACATTTTAATGCTCAGGAAAATCTCTGCATAAAACATGAAATAATTGAGACCCATGGTTCATCAAGGGACACAAAGTTTCAGCATTCACAGGCTCATATCCTGATATCGTACTGTAGTGTTTTTGCTGTCGGCACTGTGGGAAAGGAAAGTGATTGAGAACATCCCAGCGCTATAACATGCCGTGTTGAGGTTGCAGACTGTGTGTGTCCTGCCGTTGTGGGTGGGAAATGCCACATTACTGTCACTCTCAAAGCTGACGTGAAGAGATAGGTATAAATCACACAAGCACGCACGCACACACACACACAATCAGGTTTCAAGTTCATCACGGACGACATTCTTTCCTTATGAATTACCGGTGTGGTCATATTTATTTATTTATTTAGACTTATCTAGTAATCTTTTAATATTTAAAGGAATTCACTCGAGTATTGCCTGAGAATTGTGAAGTTGGTAAATTGGGATACTGTTTTAAATCATCTAAACATTTCTGTGCCTTTATAAAAAAATATATATATAAAAAAATAAAAATAATGCTAATTCATCATGTTCTCTATTTAATCTAAAATCAAACAAAGACTCCTTATTCTATTCCTGTTTTTTGTTAATCCTGTACAATTATCATGAGAAAATCTACACTTAAGGCTTTGAATTCAAATGTTTCTTGGTTTTCATATCTGTTTTCTGTTGTGTACTGTGTAGTATGATGTGATGCAACTATTGATCACAGTGTACTTTAAAAATGCAGGCTTGGCTTTCTTACAACGCTAATTACCATTTTCTCCAGATACGACTCAGTTAAGCTCAGAGGAAGTGATTTAACCCATGATTTGTAAGCAACTGACTCTAGTCTTCTTGAATAATGTTTTAATTCAACATTGACGACACCCCCTCAACACACACAAACACAATCACATCACTAATCTTGTCCTTAGCAGTCTTCAAACTGCTGCTGTGTTCTGTCGCAAGAAGCCTTATCATTTATTGATTATGTCTCCTAGATTAAAGGACGACGTTTCATTTCCACAAGAATGTGACTGCTCTTTGTGTCCATATGGAAGCACTTGCCATACAGATTGGTTTTCTTCCCTTCTAGACAGTCACAAAGGGATTCATGTAGACTTGTTAAGTAACAGATGCTGCTGTTACTATCAAATTCATCTTGACTTTGAAGTCCAGAGACATTGAAAAGATAAACAAATTT